>JXOV01037519.1:0-14433 GCA_001014945.1 Clogmia albipunctata
TTTAAATACGAAAATCCTGGTGTTATAATATGCTTCACGAAACATATTTACTGTCCGTTACGCACCAGAGCGAGAGAAAACATGCGGAATCATCTAGCTGTCTCCCTCGCACCTATACAAAGTGGTGAAATAATGGTTCAAGGAGTACATCCGATATTTGCATTTCTCTCGCACCTGAAAAAATCCACCATTTCGGGCGAGAGAGACAAAAAATTCCAAATTGGAGGAGAACGACTATATTATTGTTATTTTTTTACTCAAGTTGGAATTATTGTAGAAGTGTTGAATTTCAAGTCCCGCAGTTGTGAAATCGGTGATTTGGTGTTTTGAGGAGAATACACGGGTGTATATCCTCCTCGCAGTGCTGGAATCCACAGTTGTTGCATAATAAATTATCAGCAATTTGGTGATAAAGTAAAATTGAGTGTGTGTGGGTGTTGTGACACACAAAAATTCGGTGCAAAAAGAGTTGAGTGTTGAGAATTAAAATTAGAATTTAATACAGAAAAAAATCAGCCAATTGTGAAGTGAAAACTGGATTTCAACCACTTTCCAAATTTGGATTAACACACAACAACAGCCAGCGGAAAGAGCAGAAGAGGACAAGGATTGGAGAGAGGATAAAAAATACAAAAAAATAAGAGAGAACGAAGAACCCCCCAGCAAAACAAAATCAACAAAAAATTTATAACGTCGACAAAATCATCGTCGGAAAAGTTATCATCATCCAGAGTGTTGTTTGTGGAATAGTGCGGGATCTGAAATCGCAACTGATTGTGCTCGTTAAGGTAATTATCAATTATTTGCAGTAGTTGGAGTTCGCTCTATGAAAATGGGGAAAATTGTGTATGTTCAATTTGAAAACTGACAGCGCGATGTCAGTTTTTGTTTCTTCTCTTGGAGAACTTATAAATGGACTATTATATTGGAATTACTGTTGTGAGCTAAGTGACAATACTCTATCCTCCATTATTAGAGGCCAGTAATAGACGCATTTACCTCATGAGTATAAATAGAATCGAAAAGACGAGCTATTTGGAATATAAAATATCGACCTTGACATGATGACAGTTGAATGTGCATTAGTGTTGGTGTGTGTTTTGGATAAGCTTGCTTTAATTTGCATAATTATTTATTCGCCTGTTGGAGGAAATCCTGTTATTCAATGATTCTGTCCTTGCCCTTACAAAAGAGAGACTGAATGACATTGAAATTGGGATTCTCTAAACTTAATTGGGTCAATTAAAGGTGACGAGCACTTCACCTAATTTAATTTAGTCGTTATCTTTGATTTCAATTCCAAAACTCTGACCAAACTCTGTATGTGGGGATGTTGTTAATTAAACCCGACCAATTCTGAAGGCAGCTCTAATTGTCCTCTCTCCACGGCTTTGCAATTTTCTGTAGAATCGACATTCACAGACTACTCGATTCAGCCAACCTCTTTCAAAGTTGTTTAAGCCTGCTGAGTTTTTTTTGTTTTTTATCACTACTCTGGCATTTTCGCCAGAATTTTTAGGCAAAAGTTGGTTTTATTTAACCTTATAACAACATTTAATTAAAACAAACACCTGGTTGTGACTGATTTTTGGTGGTGATAAAATTCCTTTTAAGTTTTATTAAAAAAATATTATTAGAATTTAATTATTTTATTTTTGTAGAATTCCAATGAAAAATTCCATTCTACTGAATTTAAAGATTTTTATAGAAATTTTTATATCTTTCAACAGTTATTTTCGAAATAATAGTTATTTATACAACTATGTTGATAAGTAAAGTTTTATCTACTTTAATATTTTATTTATTGACAAGATACACATTTGTTTAATAATAGTTATCGACCTCATATCATAAACGATTTTATGTGCTTTTATATAAATTAAAACAAATGTATTGTGAAATTCTCTGAATTTCTGTGCAATTTCTAGGTTGATAAATAAGAGTTATGTATTATATTTAATAATAGTTGTCTACCGTGTATTGTACAACATTTTACGCATTATTTTTACAATTCTATGTAGTGCACCCAATACTATTTTTTTAAAAAAAGCATTAACAAAACGACAACAAATATTAGTATAGTTTTTAAGTAACTAAAATATAAAAATGTTTTTAAATTATGGTAATTCTTTTTTATATTTAGTCTTATTTTTAATTGGTATAACTCAGATTTAAATTATTGGAATTTAATGAATTATATTGTTTTAGAGAAAAGATTATTTTGTTAAAAATATGAACAAATGAAGTTTTAAAATTGCATGACTTTAATATTTTGATCATTTTATTTAAAAATTTGACATTTATCTTGTATAAGAACGTAATTATTGTAAATTTCTGTATCTTGTATTAATTGCATAGAGTAGAGCAATAAAGTCAATGTATTTACATTTAATTGATTGCAGGCGAGCAATTAAAACAAGACAGTTGACCAACTCAATTAATAAATTCTTGTCCCTGATCGTTGAAAATTGAAAGCGATTATAAATACTTTCGATATTTAATGAGTAAATTGAAGAAAGTTAATTGGTTTTTAGTGTTGTCCTGTTGATCTTTTAATGTCTATATAATAGTAGCTAAAATAATTAATTTCAAATTATCGATAACTTTTTAATATGGGTAATTGTTTTAGGGAATTTTCCTTGAAAATGAAATGTAGAGTAAATTAAGTGAATTTAATCTTATTAAAAAAATGTTAATTTTGTTTAGATTTATTTAAATAGAAAGCAATTTAATAGTCAATTTAGTAATTTTTAATAGATTGGCATTTTTGATTAAATTAATTAGACTCATCATTTAGCACCCCACACTAGGACAGTATAGATCTGGGATACTTTAAAGAAGAGGTGTTATTTTAATGACTACTGATATTCGTATTCTTTGGAAAAATTTTGTATATGTGACATATGTCCGCTATTTAGCACCGCACACCAAGCAGTATAGATACGGACACTTCATAGGGAAGGATTATGTAGATTATAGAGAGCTCTATTTCAGGTTGTACTCGTATTTTTTGTTTTGGTTTGAGCATTTGAGCCACACTCGGAGGCTATAGCTCCGAAACATACAAGAAGCTTCTTTATAATCGATTATTGGCCTTACGACGTCAATTACCAACCTCCCTGGTCTGTCTATCTCATTCGTTCATTGGTGGAAATGTTCCGGATCGAGGTTTAGTAGTATGTGTTTCAATTGGTTAGTTTGAGGATAGGCATGGGATCATTGATTGTACGACCAGGGATTATACTCGTACTTTATCTAATAGATGATAATTTAATGCACAATAAAATTTAGAAATTGTTTTAATGAAATTTTCATAAAATATATTTTACACACGAGTTGCTCAGATCCACTCGTGTTTCGCTCTTGTATTCAGTTCAATATTTATCCATTTTTCATAATACATTTGTTACATAAAACAATAGGGGAATGCCAGCCAGACAGACACGATAATTAACATTTGTTCATTAAAACTGATGGATTGAGGCCTGTCGAAGTGAGAATTGGAGAATGATTATTATTCGGTTATCGGTAGATGGATAGATTCTTGGCGAAAAGAATGAGGCCTTTGGTATTTGGATTGGAATTGGAATGGAGTTGAATGGGGAGTATGTGGAGTCTATAAAATTGAAAACAGCTATGTAATTGGATCGGTATGTTTGCCAACGTTTTTGTTGTAATTGAATTATTGATAAGATAATAGCGGTAAAAATGTAGGTAGGCTTGAATGAAGGTGAAAGGGTTTGTGAAGCACTCGAGTTTTGATTTAGATTTGGTCGTGTGTGCTATGTAGGACCTAAAATAGGCCATTAACGTGGGCTCTGATTATCGAAATTTGAATAAATTGGTGGGCGAGAACGTCATTTGTTGTCATTTAATAGAGTCTTGTTGCCGCTTAGTTTTTGACTGGTGAGGCCTTGGAAGTGTGGAGCGTCCACGAACTGATGAAATCAATTGCGTTTGTGTGTACCAATCGGCCGGCGATTGTCCATAAAACTAGCTCTTGATAACGACAACCGGCCAATATAGCGGTGAGAATGTAGAATTTTTGCTTTTATCAATCGCCGTTTTGATAAAGAATCGGGTTTTCGATTTTTAATTGATTTCCAAACAGTATTTTGTACCGTCGATTGTGTATTTGTGCTTATTTTATTGCGCGCCCGTGGTCAAAGTATTGTCGATGTGTCGTCGTGGAATGGCGGAGTATTTTTGTTGGTGTCAATAAAGGTGGACAACCAGTCATGATCAAGTAGGATTGGTAACTGTAGTTTTGGAGGTTGGATGATAGTTTTATATTGATAAAAAATGAAATGTCAATTTTAAATATTTGAGTGTTTTATATTTATTTTATTTATATTTTGCATTTTTATTGAAAGAAATTTAGTTTTAAATGTTAATTCATTCCTTTATGAAATTAAAAGAAATTTTTAATTTTATATGAATTTGAAAAACTTGAGCTTTTTGAAAACTTACCGCGTGTTGCTAATCACAAATCCGGTAAAAATATGCAAAGCGATGGAATGCCAATGTTATGTAAAATTCGACAAAACAACCTATGAAGAGTTAGAGCCCTCAGTCATATGCATAAATACATATGAATGATCACCAGTAAGTGGCGCCATCGTGATTCCTTGAAGTGATAACTGTCACCCACCTCTTTGTCTTCACGTACGCATTTTCCTTACCTACTTTTATGTTAAAGAACGAGAATATATGTGCCATAATCCCGCCATTACGCACCGCTCACGAGGGCAATGTAGCTCAAACAAAATGATGTTTTCAATAGGAGACAAACCTAATGAATTTAATGATTGCTTTAAATTTAAATGAATAAATTTTAAATGATTACGTACAATCAAATTTGATAAGATCTTGTTCCGTAGTGAATCTTGTGATATATAGATTTAAAAGAAATAATTTAAACAGTTTATTTAATTTACTTCTTTGAAAGAAATTAACAAGTTTCTTATACTTTCTAATTTCAAGTGTATAAAAATATTCGTAAACTATATTATAATACAACTCTCAGATTTGTCCATAGCCCTACACATTTTTATAGTAATGGCATGGAACTGGGCTAATGTGCAATCAGCATCGCCATTTAGCAAACGCTCATGTGGGTAGTAAAGGTCGGTCATTTGTAGAAAAAGATTAAATCGGGGATAGGTACTTAAGTATGGAAGTCTTTTCTTAGAACCTTTAACTTATTAAGGGTATAATTAAGATAATATAAGTGTGTATTCATAATAACTTTTACTAGATAATTTATAATTCTTATTCAATTTTTAAGCACTATGTAATATAATAATTAATGATAAGTAATTACAATAAAAATAGTTGTAAATTAATAATAAATTATTAGTTGAATTACGTTTATCTCTTAATAAGTACCCTAATGAATTAATTACTGTACTATAATCGTATTGAAAAAAGGTCATTTACATTGGAAAGTGGTGGACATGGAACGCACAATCAGCTAAGATCAATGGCGGTGGGTTTCTGAATGATTTCCAAGATTTCATGTATATAAAATATAACATGTGTAGAGTGGATGATATTTGGAATGTTATTGAGAGGGAAAGAAAGAGGTCGATAAACTGTGATTTTTGTGTTATTTTCCAAATTGGGAAAAAAAATGGTTACAGATTTTCGATTTGATTTTTTTGTTGGTTTGTTATTTATCATTTCGATTAAAGTGAGAAGAGACTAAATGATGTAATAACTGTATTGTAGTAAAGAGTGTTGGAATGGAATGTTCTCAGCAGTTATAAATGATGACAGAGTAGACACAGTAGAGGAGGGAGGAGGTGGTGGAGGAGAGATGGTGGTGGTCATTCATGTGTTGGTGTGAGCAGCGTCAATCGAGTCTTTTGGAAACAATTAACATTCTTGTGGGCAATAAACGCGCGCGATGTTTGGCTTTTTTATTATTGATTCTCGTCGTTGATATGATCGAACGCTGGACTGATGGTGGTGTGGGTTCTATAGTCTGTAGGGCTGGACAGTGTGCGGTTTATATATGCTACAGGTTGGCGAGGCCTTACATACCTTTTTTCCACGTGAACAACAGCACTTCCGGTTTTTATTCGGATTGAGAGAGACTTGATACTCGACGATTCGGTTTGACTGGATTCAGGTTGATGGTGAACGTGTGCGGGGATTTGTTTGAGAATTGGTCCAAAGAGGAGGAGGAGGAGAAGAAGGGAGAGTACCGTGTTAATTCACCTGACCGATTACAAGTGTAAAGAATCGAGATAGACTTGGATGAATGGAAGATTAAACGGGTCAATATTTGACGAAGATGATTGCTTACGGATTTAATTTGGGATTGGGTGCTTCAATTTGTGGGTTGGGGGCTTTAATTGGTAATTTTGTTGAAGGTTTTATTAGTTTAGAAAAAGATTTTGAGTGTTTAACTGAAGACTGTCTTTCCAATCAAAATATTGAAATGTGAGTATTATTAGTTTTTTGTATTAAATTAGTGTAAAAGTGTGTAAAGCATGAAAAATCGAGCCGAATGCTAGTTTTGCATAATTTAAAACACGTACTACCAGGATATAATTTTTTGCAATCATATTCAAAATACCTCCCAACCCCTGTTATGAGCGATGTTTGTGACGATACGGGTAATATTCCCACAAAAAATAAAGAATAACATGTTCAAAATAAATAATAAACTATAATCGCGGTTAAATGGCAAATCATAGATAATAAAGTGTCACTTTTGTATGAAATTCTTAATAAATTTTTAGATTAAGCCAATTTTTTAGAGGTTATAATTTTTTGTCACTAATGAACAAACCTGTCTTTTAAATATGGGATCATATTAAGCCCCCGCTATGAAAAACAAACAAGGGAATTATATTTATATTTGCATACTGCACAAAAACACACTACACAAATCAATATTTTAAATTAAAATTTTATCAAAACTCAAATTTAAAGGTTCACTAGAAAATCTTATAATTGCCATTATTTTATTGAGGACACATCTTCCGGATCCTGTATTTTAAGGACAAAATTTCAATTTCAAAATCAAATGATCTTTTAAGACGACATTTTGTTGTAAACAAATGTGTACAAATTGGCAATTCAGTGAATGAAGCAAGTTAGTTACTAAGATTGGTTTTGAAGTGGACTATGAAATTAGTTTAAAATTTTCGGTCATAAACAAATTTAAAATACTTTAAAATGTTCTCGGTTTTGAGATATTTTTTTTGCTTTGGTGGATTACACTTTGAAATTAAAGAGAGAATGAAGTTCAATTCAGATAAATTTTATATAAATATTAGATAAATATGTAATATCGATATGAAACAGAAAAATACATAACAAGTTGTACAAAACATGGGTGGCAAGTATTTTTAAACACACGAGCTTTCTTTAAACCACTCGCTACGATCGGGCCTTTAAAGGACCTTAGTGTTTAATAATGCCTTATTTTATCGACCAAATTGTATGAACAACTATTAGGATGCTGACTTAATGTTACAATTTTGTAAATCACCAGACCGTACATAATAATATTTTTGTTTACAAGTGTTGAAAAATAAAAGTAATTGGTTGAAAATTATTTTAAGATTACTAGTATAAAACACACTAACTTTATCTAAATTATACCGTGAAATTATGATTCATCGTTTAAAATTGCCATAAGCTCAAAACTGAGATTTGCTTGAAATTATTTAAATGTTTCATTTTCAATGATTTATTTGTTTTTTTTTTTTAAATATATAATTTAAAAATAAACAATATTATAAACTATTAAACGTAGAAGTTATATAGGCTGATTTTAGGATAATTTCTGTAATCTAATCACTATTAGTATGGAACTATACTGCCCTCGTGTGCTGTTCGGAATGGCGAGTCGTTTGAACAATTTATTCAGTCTAAGACTGTTATCACAAAAATAGGTAGCATCCATCAGCCTATGGATTAACGATTCCACATCAGTCAGTTTCACTTGGGTTGATCAGTTCAATCTTACATAAGATTACATACTGAAATAAAACTTTAATACGATTGGTATATCATTATGAACAATTCTGACAATAAAAAGTTGATTGATAATATTATTCAATTTAATTTGATAAAACTTGGCATGATGATATAAAACACGCCTAATATTTGGCGTAATTTAGATATGATTACCTAATTTTGGATGGTTAAAAAATGCCCGAAAAAAAAATTAAATATTCATTTGGGAAACGACAATCTTCACCATTCATTTCTATGTTTGCAAATTGTTTAAAATACTGTTTGTATGGCGACGTGTTGAATAATTTATTAGTCCAATTTGGGTGACACTTTCTATTTGACCTATTACGTGTTTATTGTTTTTTTTTTATTACGATGCGAATTTTCGAAAAAGCATAATTTTTGGACCGAAACTGATGTACGTATCCCGTTAAAGCGGCGTCGCGTTGTGGTTCTGTTTTGATTGAGAAGAGAGCTGTGTATTCTTGTTTAGCCACACCCAGGACAGTGTCCAGTCCAGTTTCTCTACAATAGAGTTGAAATTTATGGGCCTGTCGCTTAGTGGTTTTTATTTTGTTGGCTTGTTATTATATAGTTGATGGTGGTTAAATTCTGGTTCTGCAAAGTCATAAATTGGAGGACTGGGGGGGTTTTGTTGAACTGCTGCTGCGGATGGCTTCTTTGATGGGTTGTGTTGTTCTGGTGTGAGAATCATAAATGAGGAGCGAGCAGAATGTTGATGGAATGGGTACTGCCTCTATTTGTGGATCTTCTGGTTTCTTTTTTTGGCTTCTCTTTATTTGTCGAAAATTACGCAAAGATAATCAACAGTTTAAGTTGGGCAGCATATTGTAATGTATATAGCTAAACTAGTAAAAAAAAGAAGAGGAGTCGATTAATTAATACCCATATTTTCTGCTGGGTAGTTTAATGGTGGTTTTCTGATGGTGGTGGTGATGTTCTGGAGTTGTTCATTCTGCGCTCGAGCCCATTGTAATGTGAATGATGGCAAAAGTGGAAATGAAACGGTTCTTTAATGAATTGTTTTAGATTGCTCAAATTTGTATTGTGCAAATTTGCGGTTTTTGTGCTGTTGGAAGACGATTGAATTTAAAGGATGATGATAGTTGTAATCAAAGAAAGGAGGAAGAGATTAATGATTTTCAAAAGGGTTTAGATGTTTAAGGAAAACAAGTTCTTATTGTTTCTAAAAAATATGAAAAATATATTAAAAATTGTCTAATAATTTTAAAAATAGAAACTTATTGGAAGAATTGATTCTAAAGTCAGGGAAATCTGAGGAGCAAGATGTATTACCTACTATAGATTGCTAGAGTTCGATCCACAGAACAATCAGTGTCATTTTTCATTTTTATTTCGAATTTTATCATGCTATAGGCTGATAATCTGTATGCTATTTCTTTACTTGAAAAATAAAAATTTAAAAATAGTATATTTCGATACAAGAGCTGTAATAGCCGATTTCACATGTGTATCGAACGCTATTTTGTCTAATTCTGAAAAAATACCAATTTATCGATAATTAAAAATGAAAGCTGTTCGCAGCCGTTTTTTTTCAAATTGTGGACACAATGTGTACAAGTAAAACAGTGTGTTTATTAGAGTGAGATGAGAATACTCACAACAAAATGGTTTTGACAACAATATGTATTTTCATTAAATTGATGACTATTTGCGTGCAAATTGTGAATTATTTGAGCACTTAGTGCAGAAAAGTAAACTGTTACAGAACCAACTTGCGTGAAGAAAAGTTTACCTTTCGATACGGAATTGCACAAAATAATTGTTGAAAATCAGTAGTGATAATCATGGATATAGGAGTTTGATTTTTGAATTTAATCAAAATTAGACATACATCTATTGTCGCCAAGTGTAATTGTGTACCTGTCCGATATTCAGAATCCTAAGTTTAGGTAGATCGCGTTCTGTTTACTAAAAAAACGTGATCTTTGATTTATTATTTACGGTCACAAAAGTTTTAGATTGTGTCTAAATTTCCCTT
Source organism: Clogmia albipunctata (assembly GCA_001014945.1). NCBI lineage: Eukaryota > Metazoa > Arthropoda > Insecta > Diptera > Psychodidae > Clogmia > Clogmia albipunctata. Next base: position 9,998 of record JXOV01037519.1, read on the forward strand.
TCAATTCTTGCAAGGAACATTAAGGGTCTCAACCTAAACCAACAGGTTTTGACTTTTCATTAACTATGTTTTTCAGTGTTGAAAAAGAATCCAGTCAATTCGACCCACTCAGGATTCGAATCCTTGCTCTCCTAGGTAGCAGTCTAAAGTAGTTACCACTAGTCTATAGGCGGATTAGATTGTGTCTACGTATTGCCAATCACAAAACCAGTAACAATCCTATTGACAATGCGATTGGGTTTTAATTTTTTTAAATCCCAACAATTAATTTGTATGGGTGCTCTTTAAAAAAATTGATTATGTAACAAAAAATAAAATTAATGATTAAATACTCTATTCTGATATTCAAGATGGATAGACATTACAAAAACTAGAATATTTTTGAAACGTTCAAATAGAAATTTAATTTATAAAGAAGATTTCTTTCAAATGATATAAATAGAACTTGAGATTTATTAGAAGAATTTATGTGATGCTTTAATAAATTATCAGATTGATGAACCATTTATGAAAGTGGATAGGACTGGATTAAATTGAATATAATTTACAAGTCGGATTACTTTAAACTTTTGATTGGCAAATTCAAGTTTAGCAAGCAATTTAGAAAATGGTCTGTTTAGAATTAATCAAGGAATTTTCGAGTTGACCGTAGGCCATTGAAATTTGAATGGTTTGAATGGCAAAGATCAGCAGAATAGCATTCACATGTGTGGTTTTGTGTAGAAGAGATATCAATTGTTGCGGAATGAAGCAAGCAAGCAAATAGACTAACGGAATTTTCGCGCATTGGTTGTGTTGAAGTTACACAGGTCTGTCTCTCTCTCTTTGTGGTTTTTCTATTTATTGTTGGATGTAGTATAGTGTAGTGTGCTGTTAAGTAATAGAGCTAAGTGCGATCATGACGATGATGATGTTGTTGAAGAAGAGTACCTGTTACAAAATAAGCAAATAAACCGGCAAAATGAATGATGATGCGCGCGGTGTGCTGATGTTGGAAGCGCAATTCATTCCGATGCAATTAATCGTCTTTCTGTGGTTGTTGGAGCTCGTTCCTACACACGACGGCAATGCTTTGGAAAAATGATCCATCGATCAATGACCAAAAGAGAGTCACGTAAAGGTGGAGGAGAGCGATTGATCAATTGGGGTTATATAGAAGGTATTTCCGAATTCGAAATAAATGGAATTTTTCGTGAGATTATGATTCATCGTTTGAAATTGTCAAAGCAGAGATTTTTTGAAATTATTGAGATGCTAGTTCATTTTTCCACTACATATTTATCTTTAAATACGTTTTTTTTTATAAAATAAACAATATTGCGCATTAAACATAAACGTTAAAATTATAGATAATTAATACGAAAAGAAAGTCTTTTTAATTGGGGCACTATTAAAATGCATATTTCTGATTTCCATTAGATGAAGATCTTTGATTCTGATCGGTAATTTCCTTGAATTAATTGGCATTTTACGAGCTAGTTTATCTAAAATATGAAAATAAATCTATTTATTGTTGTCTATCTTTTTTTCTTCTAATCCTTTTGATAAAATGACAGACCTATACTGATCTTGTGTGCATCAGCCAGTTTGTGGAACTCCAATCAACGTTGTTTTATTTCTTTCTAATATTTTAAAACGTTTTATTAAATAATGTTTAAAAAATGTATCAGATTTCTACCCTAACTGTGACTAGTGCGAAATGGAAAAATGATAAATGTCATATTAAACTTCAAGAAAATTTAATAAACAAGAATTAGTGCTATTTTTTAAATAAAAAAAACTAATAAATTTATTGCTGAATTCAAGAAATTAAAGTAAATTCTTTCATTATAAAGTGTCAGATCCATACTGCCCTTGTGTATGGTTTCGGTTACGGGTCGATAATCCTTTTTTCAGATCAAGTCTGTTGCTTTATAAAAATAGGTAGGACATGCATCATTTTAAAGAATCACGATAATGTGTCGGGTCGGTGATCTTTCATATGATTGAGGGCTGATCAATTTAATTTTACAATTCATTACATATCTACGAAAGTAGCTGTAATAAGTCACACAGATAAATCCTTTATTATTATTTATTCTATTCTACTAACTGTCCAAATTACTAACATTGAACCTCTCCTGAAAAGTGGCTAGGCCTATACTGCTCTAGTGTGCGGTGCCGAATGGCAGGCCTAATAAACACTTATCCTATCCCATCATTAAACACATAAAAATAATTTTTAAAAATTAATATATACGAGAAGGGGCGTATGGCTGAAGAAAAGTATACTATACGATACGGAATTGAACAAACTATATTTTTTAAATATTGAAAATAATTAAATATTTAGTATTTGTAACAAATTTAAAATCAAATTTGAGTTTTTTCTGTATTAAAAAAATAGAGAAATGAAATCTGTTAGTACTCGTATTTTCAATTGTTTTCATGATATTAAAAGAAAATTAAGTTATTATTCTCAGTTTGATGTTCGAGAACTAATTGCGCACCTTCAAACAAAAGTGATGATTGTATGTTGTTTGGTGTGAGAAAATGTAAAGCTCTTGAGTTGTACTACACAGAGCAATAAATTATGGAAAACAAAAAGTATATTTAAAAAAACAGTGTCTATGAAAAGAAGAAGCAGCAGCAGCATCAGTGGAATCTTGTAGTGTTTAGAAACAGAAATTTGTATGCGTGGATGTTTATATATATATTAATTGGTTTGGTTTCAGTTGTTGTTGGTGATGGCTTTGGGCGGAATTAGCATAAAGAAAGAGAATAGATGTTTAGAGGAATGTGAAGAGGTTTCTCTCTAAATCCCAGACTTGGTCGCCAAGCAAAGAAGCGCCCAAGGAAATGCTTTCTACTGCTGCTATAGACTGTAGACAAAGTAGGTAATCGCGCTTACCAATGCACAAGAACAGTTGCAATTGAAGAATGCAGTCAAAGATTACCTGTATTAAGTGTAGTATAGGACTATAGGCTTTATTGAATTGATGATGATTCAAATCGAGTAGAAAAGTATGACTTGTGTTGCTTAAGAACCTGTGACCAGTTTTGAAATTTTAATTGGATTCTCTATGGACGACACAACCGTAATGTAATCCACTGGATTATGTATTTATATGGCCATGTCAGAATTTCCATAATTTTCTCTGCGTTCCTTCTTCCATAAGTTGATGGTTAGTTCTACCTTGCCTTAGACCTAACAAGATTGGAATTGTGTGTATTTGAAATTCAATTTACAGACCGATTTACAAATTCAATTTTCAATGGATGAATGAATGAATGTGATGTGAGGTTTGTGATCTGATCAGATTAGATTAAAATTTGTTGGATTGATTCTCTGATGAAATGTGTAGAGATTAATTAATGGTTATTGATTGCAATGAAAGTGAGGCGATTTGGTAATGCTCTCTCTACAAAGAAACCCCATTATTATAGGCGATTATACTTTCAAAGTTGAATAGATGGCCATTAGGCAAAGGTTTTGTGGAAGAATTTTTGAGAATATTTATTTGAATGTCGAGAATCGAATGGTATTTTTCCCAAATTCATTATAAATTACATAGAAAATCAATTAAAGTATAATGCGACTGTAAAAAATATTCAAAAATCATTTTCATCTTATAAAATTAACGGAATATCATCTTATAACTTAAAATCAAGAAAATTTTCGTATAAAATAAGTTTTGTATTCTCTTTTTATAGTGTGACTGACCTATACTAGCCATGTGTGTGATGCCAAAGGCAATTCGATTGAACAATTATTTATTTATTTCTAATGAGATGATTCCGCATTTTGACATTTTGAAATTGGGTATAACTTTAGGGCGATGTGGTAACGCATCCGGCTGCCTCTTCGGAGTTAAGGGTTCGATCCCTGGGCGGGTAGGATAGACTTGACGTTTTTCAACTAGTCAAGGTGCTATTAATTGACTAATAATACACTGAAAACAAATAGTCACCGAAATGTGGCAAACCCGTTGGTTGAGGTTGCGACTCCCCATGTTCCTTACAGGAATTGAAAGGGTAAACATTTTTTTAGGGTTTAAAGTTTCGCCACAGTTGGGCGTATGTGCTTAGATGTTTCCAACTTTGCAGAATTATTGCAACGTAGTTTTTAGGAGGTGAAGAGGAGTTTCCACGGAACTTGCATTCTCTTTCTTCGATGATTTCTAGCTGTGGCAGGTGCTTACCAAATTTGTAANCATTTTTTTAGGGTTTAAAGTTTCGCCACAGTTGGGCGTATGTGCTTAGATGTTTCCAACTTTGCAGAATTATTGCAACGTAGTTTTTAGGAGGTGAAGAGGAGTTTCCACGGAACTTGCATTCTCTTTCTTCGATGATTTCTAGCTGTGGCAGGTGCTTACCAAATTTGTAATGATCTGCCAAAAAGCTTGTGACAATCGTGCCTTTGTTCCTATTGAGGAGCATAAGCTCCGAAGTTCTTT
>JXOV01037521.1:0-13454 GCA_001014945.1 Clogmia albipunctata
TTTTTTCACAGAACAAATATTATCCTGGTTGGTTGTTTTAATTAACTTATCCCTAATTTGATTTTCTTTTATTTGTACTTACTAATTCGATTTCCCTTTATAATTCTAGTTCGTACACTAATTATAATTAAATCTATGCTTGATTTCCTCTTCGGCTTTATGCCAATAAAATAACTTAAAAACTGACTTATCTAAAATGACTATTTACAAAATTTATTTACTGGTTTTGTTGGGCTTGGCGCCTCAACTGTTTTGCAATTATTTTCGCCGTTTCTTTTGGCGTTTTATATTTCTTATGAATATGAATTCACTGTCAACTGTGGTGTTATATTTATGAGTTTATTTGATTATGACACAGCTCTATTTAGGTAGTTCAGTTCCAGGAGTCTATCGAAAAGAAGACTTTTCTTAACGCAAATTGGTTCTGTAACGGTTTACTTTTCTGCACGGAGTGCTAAAATAGTTTAAAATTTGCATGAAAATTGTCACCAATTTAATGAAAATCAATACTGTTGTCAAACCATTTCGTTGTGAGTATTCCCGTCTCACTCTAATAAACACAATGTGTCTTACTTGTTTCAGTATCAGTATCAGTATAGGCTTATGGGCCGGTCCGGCCCTTTGCCTGTGTGATCATGTCCCTCCATTGATTTCTGTTGATGGCTGCTTCTTTCCAATTGTGTACTCCTAAAAGTCGATTTGCTGCTTCATTTATGGTTGCCTCGTACCGTTTTCTGGGTCTGCCTACTGGTCTCTACTTGTTTCACAATTTGAAAATGTTTAATTATCGATTAATTGGTATTTTTTCAGAATTACACAAAATAGCGTTCAATACACATGTGAAATAGGTTATTACAGCACGAACTTACGATGTATAAAATAGGTAAATGAGTGCGTCTATTTCACTACTTGTACCGAAATAATTATACTATTATTTATAAACAATTCTAGCGCTACTAATTAATTCATATTGTTATTAAGAATAATAGTGATTTAAAAATGATTAACAATAACAATTATCGCAAAATATAATATTTTAACATCCCTATGGTACCCAGCATGGTTACATCCTAAGCAAATAATCAGTCGTCTATATATTTCCAAAATATTTAGTAACTTTCTGTCCAGTTTGACTCTAGAAATAATCAACAGTCCAATAACATTTCTAGTGGTTGATTGCTATTGATTCCTAACCAATTGATTTTGCAATTGAGTTAATAATAAGAAAGGTTTTCCATTTAAAATGCGGAGCCATAAACTGTGTGTTTTAGACAAATTGTAAATAACTACATTATAATTTGATTGCTCGATGTTTTGTTAATAAGATATGATAATCTAATAAATAGACTACCGATTGGCTTTTATTCGATAAAAATCTGTCTCTCCTTTATTAAGAACCAAGTGCTTGAATTCGATAAATCATGGTGTTCCATTTAGAATGCGAGCCACTGTTCCTATAAACTCGTACCTAATAACTTTAATTTCCTCCACAACAAATGACTGGTATGAAAATCTGTCCAGCTTATCAGTTGAACGTGTTTAAGCATTACTTCACCCAAGTCCAAATTGCCGGTTTCATTGAGTTATTTAACCATTTCTTGAAAATCGAAACTGAAACCGATCTGAAATCGAAAATAACTTGTCCCGACCGACCCCTACTATAATTGAGTGTTCAAATATTATTATCACTTTAACAACTGTCCTCTAATTGCTGTGACTTCCGGAACGGGTTTTTGGTGGTTTTGTTGTTGTACCTGTGCGGTGGCGCTGGCTGGTCCGAAGGTTACAAGAGAGACCCCCACACACAGGTTGACACGGTGTGTTGCACATTTGGAAGAAATTTTTCAGTGGTTTGGCCAAGAGAAGAAGAAAAGCTCGAGTCTCCTATTTTTTCGTGGCGCGGAGATCGATGAGGGGAACTGCTTCCCCACTGGGGGAAGCACTCCCACTCTCCGGCTTCTCCTCCGATTTCTTCTGGTTGGTATAAAAGCGACTTTTCGACAAATTCACTTTTCGAGTTGTTGACCAAGACGGCGAAGCATAGCCGTTCGTTGTGTGATTGTAGTTTTTAATTGAATTAAGAGACACATTGGAGAACTTTGGGCGAAAGAAGGAGACGGCGACGACGAGGAAGAAGTTCTTTTTGGGTTAATTAATTAGATAGCGAAAAATTAGCACAGCAATGGCTAAATATATTGTGATTTGTGCCGTCGTTGTGGCTTTTGCAATTTTGAATGGTGAGTGAAATCTTTTCTTTCTTAAGTTCTCCAAACCAAAAGCGCAAAAAAACAAAAAAAAAGTGAAGTGCATAAAAGACATACTAAAGTATATGTCTTTATATACAATTATAAAATATATACAGATATTCGAGAAAATCGAAAGTGTTTTTGCGTAAATCCATTACTATTAAATTAACAACATTATAATCATAGTGTGAGTTGAAATCGCCGCCGCCTTCTTTGTGATCGAGCGCGCACACGATCATTCTACTGTTACCATGCACACCTTTTTGTTGTTTTCTTGTTGAATTATGTGTGTGTGTGTCTTTTGAATTTGAATTGTGGAAAGAAACAACATGAGAGATTATAACGATAATTCCGAGAAGTATGCCACAAATAGAATATGTTAATCCATCTCCTTAATATTAAAATTTTTCACATATAAAAAGAGATCTAATTAATAAAAGAGCTAAATGGTAGAGGTGATCGCGATTTTTGTTATATAACAAACAACTTTTGCTCACTGCGGCTTGAAAATTAGCTCGGGGACCCGTTTTGGAAATTGTTAATGTGAAATATTCAAGTTTTTTTTTTATATTTATGCCTATTCATTTATTAGTTTTATATTAATAATATGCTTCACTTTTTTAAATTGTCAACGATCGATGATGATCGTAAGAAACTTTATCTATAAGAAATTGGTCTTAGAGGTGATCTTTTGGGTTTTACTCTGTTTTATCTTACATTTTCATAAGAATGTAGTAAATTTTAAACATTTTTATGAATCACTTGATAGCGATCTTTTGAGGTTTGTTTTGTTTTTCTTCATTTTTTATAAAAGGATGTAAATTATTGATCGATTATTTATAAGCTTCAGTTAACAAGAAAGCGAGATTTCGATTGGATTGCATCTGGCTTGAAGAATTTTATTTTGGACATTTATTTTATGATTAATCACTAACAACTCGATCATTTGTGATCTTTAGTGAATGCGATCCGTGTTAAGCGGCAAGCTGACGAGTCCACGACGAAGAAAGAGGAGTCCTTCGAGCAAGAACTGTGCAAAGACAAAGATGCCGGTGAATGGTTCCGTTTGGTGGCTGGAGAGGGCGACAACTGTCGAGATGTGATCCAGTGCACCTCATCGGTAGGTTTCATTTGGACTGTTTTAATGGCTGCTTTGCTTGTTTTTTGGTTGTGGCTGGAAAATGTTGTTATTGACGTCCGCGGACCGAAATGCCTCTCCAAAAAATACCCACAAACCACTATAATTAAGCGTCTTCTTTCAGGGTCTGCAAGCGATCCGGTGTCCAGCCGGCCTGTATTTTGACATTGAGAAGCAGACTTGTGACTGGAAAGATTCTGTAAAAAATTGCAAGCTGAAAAATAAGGAACGCAAGGTTAAACCGCTACTCTACACCGATGAGCCACTGTGTCAGGAGGGCTTCTTGGCCTGCGGAGATGGCAACTGTATCGAGCGAGGCCTCTTCTGTAACGGCGAGAAAGACTGCAGCGACGGATCCGATGAGAACAGTTGCGGTAAGTCTCTTTTCACTTTTTAACTTTGTTTTTTTTAAATTGGAATTGTGTCGTATTAGTTTTTATGAGTAGATTTTTTTAAAACGTAATTATTTGTAATTGCAATGTGAAGGCACTAAGACTGATAAAAATCAAAGATTTCATCAGCAGTTTTTGGAATGTGTGAAAATGTTTTGATTCATCAAAAACCTAAAACGGTCAAAAATTCGCAACACATTTTTTCGAGAAAAAAAAACATAAATATGGAATTGATTAATTAAATATACCGAAACCAGCAATAAAACACACGCATTATTCAAATGGAGGCTATAAAATTTATTATGAAAATTGAGAAATTACCTGCTAAATGACTCATAATAAATATTTAGCTATAACTTCATATATCAATTAGAAGATTACGCAATTAAAGTGATAATAAAATATTACTTTATATAAGAGTACAATTATTCTCCAAAAATTTCCGTTAATCAAAACAAATATTTATGTTTTTACGAGTAATAAAAGGGAGAGTGAATTCATTAATCGAGTTGTTTTCAATTAAAAAACCTTGTATCCCTTGAACATTATTCATATTTCTAGAAATATCTTAAGAAACTACAAGTTATAGAAGTAGATTTCAAACTAACACTTTTAGTGCTTAGATCGTAAATTTTCCACACGGAATTATCCGAAAAATATTTTCGTACCCAATGTAATACTCGTACATAAGAAACACTCGGCAAAAGCAGAAAAAAGTTGATTGTCCCAGCCATTAAAAAGTTCGCATTTATTTATAACTGTTGAATACTGTAACGATTACATGAAAGTCAATTTTGCGATCGCGCGACGACGTCAAATTGATCGCGTATGGAATGCGGATTGCGGGGTTTAATGGTGGTATAATGAAGAATTGCGGAGGATCGGGTAATAATTCGGAATGCTTTTTTCTTCGTCGCTTCTTTGTGAAATACTGAATGCGCGCGCGCGGAAAGTGCAATCACAATTGGGGAATAAAAATATTTTTACAAAAGTCCATTAACCAAAAATTGAACGAAAGGAAAATTTATGCCCGCCGCCGCGTGTGTGTGTGCGAGGAGATGGAGGAAAGTTGTGAATGTGTGAATGCGGTATTTTCGCCATTATAATTTAATTTGCGATCGTGGTCGTGTGCATGGTTTGCGAAAGCTCGATAATATAATGGGAGGAGGAGAAGGAGGAGGTGATGAGATGAGTTGAGACCCCAATAATATTGGATAGTTATGCGATTGCGCAATTTAAAGGTCATCCGCAAAGATCAGCGTCGTGTTTACAATGTGCTTCTTTTCAGCGAAGACAAGACTCAAAGGAAAAAAAAGAAAGAAATTATGTCTACATTTTCTGTACCATGCTTCATATACATTTTGTTGTTGAAAATAAATATATGATCTAATGGTGATCGCCGCGGGGCACTTTGCGATCGTATAAATCCAGAGATCAGCCTGCTTCGATTATATCAGTTGGCATTATTTAAATTTAGAGACTGCATCTACCTACTTATTTCTCTGCCATTAATAATTTTTTATGTAAACGAGAAGCAGCAAAATTGTCGGCGAACAAAAAATTGGCATACCGCAACAAATTGGCAAGACTTCACATTTCTTGGAAGGTGGAGAGAAAAACAAATACCCCAGAGATGGGTGTGTTTCCATTCCGACAACCGACAGAACAACACAGGTCTCTGGGAAGCTTTCGTAATCGCGCGACCCCCTCTAAAAGGCGATAGATCTTTTGTACAAAACAAAAAACACCGAAGACAGAAAAAAAAACAAAATTAAAATCTGTTGTTTTCTTCTGTCAAAATTTCAATTGTCTTCTATTAAAGGCTTTGATGTGCGTGTCAAATGCATAAAAACAATCAGAAATTAACCAACTACTAATTCCCAGGTGAAGAAACACAAAGTAATTATCGTGATTGTGATCGATCACATTTGATTTATGTAGATATTCAATGTTAAAAATGGCGTTAGGCAAAACAGAAAGAGAAGAAAGAGAATGTGTGTGATCGTCTCGCCCTCTGTTGCTGTTAAATGCATCATTGTCGGTATTGTCTGTCTGGTCTTGCTGCTGTCGTTTTCATTTGGAGAATGACATCAGATTTCCAATAAGTGGCTGCCGATCGCTTGCCTGCATGTCAATTATAATGATTCCGTGAAGAAACCCGAAACTGGGAAACGAAAGTTTGTTAATTTTCTTATTAAACATTAATATCTCTTTGGACAGTTTTCGTACTGGCCGCCTGTGTACGATCCGAGAGCAAAAGGCACCACACTCGGCACAAACACACAGGCAGCCCCATTATTGGATAGTGTAGTATAGTATAAGGCAATTAACCAGTTTCGGATAGAGTAGAAAAGACAGTGAAATCAGAGACAATTTGCATATTACATTATTCACGGACTTGATGAAAAATATCTGCTGTTAATTTCTTTCGATTTACGGTTTTACCTTCGTTCGAAGATACGATCGCGTATAGAAATGGAGAGTAATGGGGCCTGTCTGGCCGAGTCTGAGCTTCCTATTGCCGCTATTTATCAAACTTTACAGGTTGATGCATCATTTTATTAGGCTGAAAGATGCGTTCGGTTTTATTGCGACACGATTTTCAATTGAAAGTGACAGTTTGTCACGTGGTGAAGTAATGATCACTGATCTTCCGTCTTTTTCGTAATATATATAGACATTGACAACGATCCTAACCGAGCACCACCATGCGACCCCGCCGTTTGTGTCCTGCCCGATTGCTTCTGCTCCGAAGATGGCACCACAATCCCCGGATCCCTTCCCGCTAAGGACGTACCCATGATGATCACTGTCACTTTCGACGATGCGATCAACAACAACAACATTGAGCTGTACAAAGAGATCTTCAACGGAAAGCGAAAGAATCCCAACGGTTGCGACATCAAGGCCTCGTTCTTCGTTTCGCACAAGTACACCAACTACTCGGCCGTCCAGGAAACCCACCGCAAAGGTCATGAAATCGCTGTGCACTCGATCACGTAAGTTTCTAAATTATTGTTTTTTTTTTACTATTATTATTGTTTAGAAATAATAATGACCAACTTTCATCGTGAGCAAATAATATATTTAATAATATTCGATTTCGACTTTCTCACCTTTTCCCATTGATCGCGATCGCCATGATCATTAACTCGACATAGCCACAACGATGATGAACGCTTCTGGTCTAACGCCACCGTCGACGATTGGGCCAAGGAAATGGCTGGCATGAGGATCATTATTGAAAAGTATGCCAACATCACCGACAACTCTGTGGTTGGAGTTCGAGCCCCTTACCTGAGGGTCGGTGGCAACAACCAGTTCACCATGATGGAGGAACAGGCCTTCCTGTACGATTCTACCATCACCGCTCCCCTCTCCAATCCCCCGCTATGGCCATACACCATGTACTTCCGTATGCCTCATCGGTGCCACGGAAACCTGCAGAGCTGCCCCACCAGGTCGCACGCCGTCTGGGAAATGGTCATGAACGAGCTGGACCGGCGCGAGGACCCCACCAACGACGAATACTTGCCCGGATGTGCCATGGTTGACTCGTGCTCCAACATTTTGACCGGAGACCAGTTCTATAACTTCCTCAACCACAATTTCGATCGTCACTACGAGCAGAACAGGGCTCCTCTGGGTCTCTACTTCCACGCCGCTTGGTTGAAGAACAATCCCGAGTTCCTTGACGCCTTCTTGTACTGGATGGACGAAATCTTGGCCAACCACAATGACGTTTACTTTGTCACAATGACCCAGGTCATCCAATGGATCCAGAACCCTAGGTCGATCAGCGAAGTTAAGAACTTTGACCCATGGAAGGAGAGGTGCAGCGTTGAGGGCAACCCCGCCTGCTGGGTGCCTCACTCCTGCAAGCTGACATCGAAGGAGGTTCCCGGGGAGACCATCAACCTCCAGACCTGTGTCAGGTGTCCAAACAACTACCCCTGGATCAACGATCCAACCGGTGATGGATTCTTCTAAGTCAAGTAGCAAGTAGCTCTCGTAAAAGTTTCGTTTGTTCCCGTAGAAAAGTTAGCAGCAAAATGTTTGAAAAGACTTGATAAACACCCTATTTTTCTCTCTTTTTTTTTATTAATTAATTAATTTTCTCTCAAATCTCTAATATATCCCAAGGCCATTAATTTAAAACAAAACTAAAAACATGTTGTTATATTTTGTGTAAAAGAGTGTAGGTTGCCTCGGGGTGAGTCCCAAAAACTGTTGCATTGAACACATACACGCACACACACACACACCAGTTTCACAGATCACCTTCTTTCACACCTCTCCGGGTTTCCTACACTTGAATTTTATTATCACCTTTGAGGAAAGAAGAAAAAAACAAAACACAAAATACTACTTTCTAATATTGAAATTGAAATCGCGAGGAGAAGAGAAGAAGAAAAAACAAAATCGAAAACACCTACCTGTAGGAGGGCGGCGGCGGCGGAGGTGAGGTCGAGGAGGAGGAGTAAGAAGAAGAAGTTGTCGAAGAAAACGAAAGAGACATTAAAGCCGCCCAATTTTAAGGCCACCTGTAAATACTCTCTTTGTGGATAAATTAATCAAATTGTGTAAAAAAACGAAAACCGAAAAACAAGAAAGACGAAGAGGAGGAGGAAATATGCAAATTTATAATAACGTAGATATAAATTCAACTGACAACTGAGTATTTGATCTGATTTTAAAAAAGAAAAGAAGGGCAAAAAAGTCTGCCTGTCGCGCGCATGGTGGCCAACACGTCATCGTGAAAAAGACGTTATATACTTTTTAGTAGTATTTAAATAGTTAATGTTAATGAAACTGAAATTGTGTAAAGTTCTGTTTTTATACATTTGAAAAACAATAAAAATATATATACATAAATTATAAACACTGATCTTTTCTTGGTATTCGATTCTACGGAGTGACTTATTGATTTATGTTGGCAGCACTTGGACAAAGACACTGTTATTTTTTTCTCTTCTATTATCGCCTGAGTAGGCGGTTTGTGTGTAGACACAATTTCGCAATGGATATTGCAGTAAAACAAATAGAAGGACACACAATTAAATTTAAATGCAGATAATTCCCAGAAATGTTTTCAATTTAGACGATCGTACGGCGGCCGATCGACGGCGGTTGATCGACAATCAATCGAAGATCACCTTGAAACTGGGTAGAGCGGTGAAATTTCTGGCGTCTAGAGACAGCAATTGAAGCACAAGTGAGTCGTACTCTACTACTGATCAGGTATGAATGACGACAGCAAAATTTCCACCTTTAAATGGGAACAGTCGAAGCAAAGGTTAACTACATAGTAGCATTTTTTTAATTATAAAAACAAATGACTGTACTTCTGGTTTTAGCTATTTCTCAATTCTCTCGATCTCTTTCTTCCACGAATTTCTGGACAACACGACGGCGACAACAATCCGATAAACGATATCGTCGATTATTAAAAATATGTAAATGACTTGCACCTGATCGCTGAAGCAACCACAATTTCGTGAAACTCGGCGTCCTATTTACAAGACTAGTTTGATTATAAATCAACTCCGGTTTTTGTGGGTGCGTGTGTGCATGTGGGGCCTGGCGAATTTTTTGGCGATTATTTAACCGAGTGAATCTCGCATAATGCATTAGCTAACTCGACCTTGGCAATAGATGAGTCCATCGATCGTGGATGATCGTGGAAGAAGATGGCCGAAAAAAGCGAATTTATATTGGAAAACCCACAAATTAGAATGTTCAAGACTGTGACTGCACAAAATAAGACAACAAAGAACCAAATAACTCAGTCTCGATCGTGCACCGATTGATTAATTGAACGCCATTAGACTTATGCACCGCCATCGTGTCTATTGATCGATCGATCGTTTCCTGCATCGCGATCAACTACTTTAAAGAGTTTTGAAAGGCCTACTCTACTGGGTGTGTGTGTGTGCGCTGCTGGCCAGGAACAATGGTGATCAGCTTTTTATGGTCTCAAATTGTAAGGAAATCAACTACCCATGAACAAGGTTATTAAAACCATTATCCAATTTTATAATCACCCGGCTTTCAAGCTCATTTCTCGGGTACCTTACTCTCTTATCTCCGCGTATTTCACTTCACAGCCACCGGTTTTCCTCAAAAATTTTCCGTAACCACTAAAACCAGTGATTGATTATTTATTCATTTGAAATTTTTATTTTATTCAATTTTTGATCAAAAATTCAATTTCACATTTCTTTTCCAAATGTAGTCTATTTACACGTGTTACAAAAATAGCTTTTTACATCGCTAATAGGTGATTCATCCAACATGTCTAGGTTAATATAATTAGCAATTTGAATTTGCAATATTTTTTAATTGATGAGAATTGAAGTGAAAATCTCAAGGCTTTGGAATTCATACGACATTGTAGAAATACTTTAAATTATTCTTTTTAGCTTTAAAACATACCAATATCGACATGATTAGAATTTTCGGATTGAAATACCAGGTTGTCCCACATGAAACTTTACACTCTCAGGTTAATTTTGAACCTTCGTTTAAAAACAATAAATTATATGGTATAAACAAACATTTAAAGTTTAGAGATTAAGATTTGACCTTAAGAACACGAAAAGAAAATTATATTTTAAGGCTATTAAAAACTACTTAAAAGCTTGACCTCATAGAGGAGGAACAAATTGTTGAAATCTTTATGTTGCACAAATTAAGCAACCCAACCAAGGCGAAAAAATTTAGGAAACATTAAATTTAATAAAATGTGCAAACTTATTAAACGAAATTGAATGTGTTTTCCTTGATTTTTGATAGTACTTTCTGTAATGGATTACGATATGGATCACATTTTAAAAAATTAAAAAACAAATTTCAAAGCAACAACTTTTATCGGACAACAAATTTTGAAATAAAAAGTTAACTTCTCTCTCTCTCTCTATATTTAATTCGACAATTACAAACGAGAAATATTTGTAAGATATATTTCAAATATTTATGTTTTTAATGTTTTAAATTTTAAAATATGAAAATTTTGGTTCTCGGTGATGGTCAAAAACGAAAACAGACCAACAGTTTTAACCGGATTTTCTTAGTATTAGTGGGTTTTCAGTTCTTGATTTTGTTTTTCCTTAATAATTTTTTTAAAAAAACATTTTTAATAATAAATAATAATAATTTTATACAAATAGCCCAAAAGCTGACTGTGTTTTACCGTGTGTAGTGTACTGTCTTTTCGTTTTAAATGTATTGTGATTGGAAATTTCATACAAATATTTAAGTCTAATTCAAAATCAATCAGAGTAACTAAATTCTCCATTTATAGAACTGGCGATCTGTAAATATTAGTTTACAAGAAAATATCGTCTTACATGGTTATTTAATTTTCAAAATGAAATTTTGCCCTTAAAACAAGATTAAAACAGGGTGCTGAAGATGTGTCTCCAATAAAATAATGGCAGTTATCAGCTTTTTTTATAGTGAACCTTCTTTAAATTTGATTTTTACCAAAATTTTAATTTTAAACTACTTATTTTCATTGGTTTCCTTTATAAATATAATTTAATTCCAGCTAAATTCGGTTATTTCTAAAATTTGTTTTATTTCAAAAGAATATGAATTTAGTTCGGAGAGGGTTTTTGGATTCAAGAATACCAGAAGCGTCTTGACAAAAAAGTTCAATTCTCATATTAAAAACAATAAAAAAGTTAGTGTTTTAAATTTTGGTTAGCTGGTGTACAGTTTTATGTGAGACTACCTAATAATATGAATTTTCATATAAAATTCAAATACTGTCAATTTCAATATGTATTTATTGAGGAAGGAAATAGAGTTTTGATAATTTTAAGGCAGTTTAAGGTAATTAATCTAATTTTATTTAAAAAATGGTAACCACCAGAAACACAGAAATCCAGAAGATTGACTTAAAGTTCATGCAAAAGGAATAAAGAAGAAATATTAAAAAATTAACTCATTGGTAATAAAACGCATCTCATAAAATTGTACGTGCGTCAATAAAATTTCTCGGTTATAAATAATAATCATTGTGGAGATGTTCAAAATATTAAATGGTTGAGATGAACCTGGTTCTGGTATCCGATGATTTTGATAGGATGGCGTCAACAGGTAGTTTCAATTTCAGGCTTTTGTTTCCAACTAATTATTAATAATATGGTAAAAATGCAAATTAGAATTGGCAGCTATGCTAATAAAACAAATAAATGAGTTTTTATATTTAAACACTTGAATGTGGATGAACTTTTATCGGTGCTAATTAATTTAAATTTGGAACGATATAAAAAATAGCCGAAGAATTAAAATAAACTCATTTTATTGTATTTGATTATAGTTATAAAAAAGTGGAATAATATTTAAAGAATACATAACGAGAAATATTTTAGAATTTAAAATATGCATAAATTTTTGTATTAAAATTGAATGATTTGTAATTTTTAAAGAACCCGGCTCAATGTTTCCTTTAAAAATAACTGCTTATGGATAATTGAACTACTTCTTTTTATAACACGTGGATCAATAAGTCCCAGGACTAATAAAAAAACACATTTTTTTTGAAAATTAGATTTTATTTGTTTAGAACATTCATCTAAACGTTTATTTTTAAAAAGTTTGCCAGATCGGACTGGTAGTTTAGTTTTAAAGCCAGCGTTCGAAAAACAGGATATAGGATCTTATATCGTCTCACATTTAAATTTATATCTACAATTTTTGGGACATTATAAATGGATTGGTCATTAAAATTAATTATAATTTTCCACGCAATTAAAATTATGTTTTGATAATTCGAAATATTCTGTATACTTATGCGTTGTGCACACCGAACTTTACTGCTTGGGTACGATCCGCCCCCTTTTTAAAAATCCAATTTCTCAATTAACTGTTATGATTCGATAATGAAATTACATGTCTATGGAAACTTCTTTTTACTGGCTATTTTTTGCACTTTTCAAACTTAAAATAGCGCAATTATTAACGGCGCAATTATTGGACCCCTTATTTTTTCTTATCTCTAAAAGTCTTGAAAAATAACGGTACATCCTGATACCCGCTCGAATTTCAAAGAAGAACAATTAAATCTGCGCAAAAATGAAAGATGTTTATTCGACGCATTCCCAGTCGAGGGGGCTTGAAGAGAAACACCGAGGATCGAATATAGCCGGAAAGAAGTCGCCGCAAAAGCTATCATTTGATATGCGCCGTCACAGTATACATACATGCTACCTCACGAAATGCACCACATTAAAGATTTATAAGATGGAGAAGAAAATTAACCTTAAGAATTAATTTGTTTAAATAACAGTTTAATAACTTTTATTTGAACAATAATTGTTAAATAATTCTAACAAAAATGTATGATACTTATCTTAATCACAGTAGCACCACAGACAAAAATTTTTGTTTAAAAGATAAAAATTACTTTTCCAATTTTTGAGTAAAATAATAAAACTAAATGGATCACATAATAGATATTTAAACAACGTGTAGGAAAAATGAACCATAATTAAATTCGAGTAGAGAATAGATACGAGTGTTTAATTATGTGTTTTTCCAACTAGTTTTTTACAAGATTTTATACAATTCGCATATTTATTAGCAATTTTTTCGCGAAATATGAAGTAAAGAATAAGAAGACAATCCAGTGTGTACCAAAGTAAGGTCTAAACACATACAGCTAAGGGAAGT
>JXOV01037550.1:0-11945 GCA_001014945.1 Clogmia albipunctata
TATTTATAAATATAAAAGTTTCACCAAATAAATTTTTTTAAACATTAATTAAGCCGACCACGTTCTTACTTGACAGAGTGTATTTAAATAAAAAATTTTAAGTTAGCTTTTGCAGTTCTGTATGTTTTGTTTTGTCAATTTCAGTACGTGAAATTCAATTTCACAAATGGAATGAAATAGTTATTTTCGTTTCACGACGCTTTATGTTTCGGTTTTCAAGAAGGAAGGCTGTTTCCGCTAGGGGACGAAGTCGACGACGCGAATAGCTTCCTTCGAGAAAACTGAATTAAACATCGAGAAACGAATGCAATTTTTTCCAATTTTCATTTGTAAAATTGCACAAAAACTAATTAAATATTTATATGGGAAACCTAACTTAGATACTGTGGGGGATTTTTGTACTTTTAAAAAATAGAAACATAACATTTAATGAAATATTTTGATGTTTCATTCTTTAGACTAGAATAAGAAGAAGAAATCGAATGATAAGATATATTTGTGAATGAAGTTGTATCTTTTCATTTCTGTAGTACATTTTTCATGCCTGTATGTATTCATTCTGTTTTTCAAGCCGTGATGATTATTATGTTTCATTTAGAAAAGTTAAAATTTTTATTAAAGCATAAATTAATGAAAACAAGTACATTTTATATCAAAATTGGGAAAAAGTACTTTTTTCATTGGAAAAATCATATTTCTCATATTTATTTTTCATATCAAACCAAATCCAGTATAAGCAAAATTTATTTCACAATCCGAAATACTGAAATCTGTTAATAACGAATTTCTTGCATTTCTTAATTTTTGAGGTCGCTGTATAAACAAATAAACGATTCCTTGATATCTCTGGAACCAGATGTCGCAGGAGCTTCCAATTTATCTCCAATATGGGGTATTTTTAAAATAATATAATGATGGGGATAGTTAGACATCACGAAATATTTTAAGAATTCCGAAAAATTGGATGGCTTGTGTAGTAGTTTGCCGCTAGTACCTCTCTTTGAATGTCTTAAAAACTTGATTTCGAAAAGTGAGATAATAGTATAAAAAAATTCGAATTCAGATAAAGTATTGATGACTATCGAAAACTGTTATCTTTGTGCATCTCTGGATACAATTATAAACTTAATATAACAGCTAATAAAGTCACAATTTCGGATAGTATTTTCTGACATAGTGGGTTTTTAGGCTGTTACGCGCCCCGTAGCTAACAAACCGCTCGACGTATTTAATCCGAAGGATTCTACTATTTAAGAAATCAATAAATTACAAAACATAAGAGATTAATTATTAATTAAATTATCTTTTTGAAAGTGTGTTGTAGCGAACATTTGAATGTTTCCAAAATATGTCGTAAATAAATGTCGGTCACTGTAATTGTCACATCAATTTAGCGGGTAATTTAAATAAGGTGAATTATTTTTTAGAATTCAACAAAATAAATCAAATTACGTATTTTTGATAAATTTCCATTAGGTTTTCAAACAATAACATGGATTAATTGTTTAAATATCGACAAATGCTAATCACTTGTTTACTCATGCGTATTTGTTGTAATTGTGGTTTCTTATCAGAAGTTGCCTATTAAAATTGCCATTCAATTGTGGGTTCCACAGACAATCAGCAGCAGCTATGGATAGTGAGGACTTTAGCGTTTTATCAATCCAGTCCCATGTGGTTCATGGGTATGTCGGAAATAAAAGTGCTACTTTCCCTCTTCAGGTGAGAGCAAATCGATATTTTTTAATATTTTTTAATACTTATTTCAAATTATATCATCATTTGTTCCATTACAGGTCTTGGGATTTGAAGTGGATGCCCTCAACTCGGTCCACTTGTCCAATCACACCCGGTATCAGCACTTCAAGGGCCAGCGAATGAACGGAGACGAATTGGCAGACGTGTTTCAGGGTCTTGTCCTGAATGATCTCCACAAGAGATACACTCATTTGCTCACTGGTTACGTGGGAACTCCCGATTTTCTAGAAAAGGTTGGCGACATCGTCTCTACTCTCCGTGGCGTTAATCCCAATATTGTTTATTGTAATTATCAGTCTTTTGATTTATATTTGCTCAGTTTATTATAGCTCTCATTTAATTTCAGTGTGTGATCCGGTTCTTGGTGACAACGGGAGCTTCTACGTGCCCGAACAATTTGTGGACATTTACCGTGACAAGCTGATTCCTCTAGCTGATATAACAACACCAAATCAATTTGAGGCAGAAGTTTTGTCGGGTGTGAAAATTAAGACGGACGCCGATGCCTGGAAGTCATTGGATTGGTTCCACAGCAAAGGCGTTAAAACTGTGGTCCTCTCGTCAACGGACATTGGCACTCCAGACCAAATGAAGGCTTTTCTCAGCACCAAAACCGGTGATTCTTATTCCAAGTATTCGATTTTAATGCCAAAGCTGGGAAATTGCAATTTTACTGGAACTGGTGACCTATTTGCTGGCCTGTTTCTAGCCCACCACACCCTTAACGCCAAAAACATTAACGTCGCCTTTGAAAAGACGGTCGCCACAATCCAGGCAATAATTAAAAACACGATCAAATTGATTAAAACTGGAACCGGAGACCACAACATTCCGATTGCTGAGCGAGAATTGCGGATCGTTCAGAGTAAACGGCTCATTGAGTGTCCCGAAGTAATTCTTAACGCCACACAAAGTCCAAAGACCGACATTAAGTAATTAGCGCAATGTTTGTTTCGCAAAATAATTTTATTTATCGTTACTCATCAGTTTTTGTTTTTCTTTTATAAATATAAATATCATGAAATGAAAATTTTACATTGATTTGTCTAACTATTGTTATTTACTTTATTCGTAGAATGCAAATACTTGTGTACCATTTAATTATAGTGTATTATATTTGTATATTAATATATTATAGAACATAAAATTGATAATAATCTTGTATAGGGACAATTACAGAGACAATAAAACCAAATAAATCATATTTATCAACAACGGATTGTAAATAAGATTTTTGTCGTTTTACACAAGTTTACCACTCTTTTTTTGTTTAATAATTATGTGTTTACAATTAAACCCCCATTGGTTATCGCCTACATCGGAAATATCTCTCGTCTTGTTGACCCCTCGTCTGTCTCCAGCAAAATTGATAATAGTCTATTCCGGCCCTGGAGTTTCGCCGGGCAATTTAATCTCTAGCATGCCATTGACCGATTAGTTGGTGACCGGGCTGTCCGTTCCACTGCCACTGTCCTTGGCCAAGGTCCCAGCACCGAGCTTCTTATTGGTTCTCGTCAGAGTTGCAATTTCCTTCAACATATTTGCGATTTTCTTGTTTAAAATATCAATCTTTGTCTCGTATAATCGGTCACTCTCCTTCATCTTATTCCGCATCTCCGTTTCGGCCGTAAAGTTCTTCGCCTTTAACTCGGTTATCTGAGAATATAAAATAATTATGATTAGTTCCAAGATGACCTTTTATATTTGTAATTATTAACTTTAAGAGCTAGCTGAACATTAATATTTTAATTTAAAAATAAGCATAAATAGTCCAAGAACTAAAAATATCGATTCCATGAATCATAAAATGTAGAATAACATTAATTATCGCAAGAAATCAGCGTTGCCTGATGAATAAGAAAACAACTGCTTTGACAATTGTTTAGAAATAGTGTCACACTTGAATAAATAACAGGCGGAAATAATCACCTGCTTATCCTTTTCCAGCAGTTCCTTATCTTTCATGTTCAGTTTCTTTTGAAGACTGGCAATCGTCTCTTTGAGCTGGGTAATCGCGACGACGTGGTCCGAGTTATTGTGATCGGCGCTGACTATTCGCACCTTTTCCGGATTAATATCGGGCAGCGGAGGTTTGCTCATCAGGTCGTTCCCGCTCGAAGTCGTCCCATTGCCACGACTCGAGGAAATTTTCAGGCTGCTACTGTTCCCGTTGTTCTCCTTTATCGTGTTAGAGTCGGCGTGGGAACGCTTCTTCGCCATTCGGCGCTCTACCTCCACTTTGTGGGCCTTTGCCATGGCCCGTTTGAGAGAAACTGTGCAGAGCCAACAGAGGACACGTCCATCCTAAAAGATTACAACAATATTATTACAATTGTCTTAGAAAAGGACAGTTAAATGAAGGGCCAACGAAGAAAAGGCATGTACCAAAAATTGAGTAATTTTAAACTTAACACAATTGATTTAATTGCCATTAAAGAACTTGAATAATGTCCTTAATTTGCAACAATATTATGATTTTAATATTAATTCTAGGCAATCAAATTTGAAACTCTCCTTGGAATATTTAAATCATTATTTTACACGAATCATCTAATTTGACATAAAGTAACAAATACTGAATAAAACGGCCCTTAAATAACGCAACAATGATTATGACGCATTTAATGGAACCTAATCTTAGCTAATCTGTACAGAGTTGCCCTATTGCTAACACTAATCGACGTAAAGTTGGTAAACATGGCTCTTCTCGATGACGGATTTGTCTTCGTTTAATTGTCATCTTGGCTCTTGTCTCTCGACTCTGGACTCGATTGTTTCTAGTAGTAGTTCAAATGGGATCTTCACCTTCTTATTATCGTCGTGCTTATTAAAAGCACATCGCAATTTACACTGATCACACGAAACAGCCGGTCCGTACTTTGCTTCCAAATGCTGACACCTATAGTAAGTTAAATTGGGTTTGCGTCATAATCATCGTTTAACAGAAAAGTACATTTAATATTCCACACAAGGAAGGGGTTGGGGGCTAACTTGTTTCTAATTTAATCCGGTCCCAGAATGCAAGAACATTGCGTTGGCTAATTGGACCGATTAAAGTAGAAATAAATTAACGGGGGGAAGGCGGTGGGGGGGGTGGTGGTTGCCATCAACAAGTCAAAAGCAGGAGGAATTGCGTGGTGTTTTTCTTTCTTTCAAACGACACGACGATCAACAAAGAAATGACAATTTGTTAACTCTGTCACGCATCATCCTCTTCTACTCATTTGGCACCACTACATCGACACCACCAGGATAAAGGGAAAGAGGACTATGAATTGATAGATTACACACCTTTGGCATTTCGATCCACCAAACGCACACATAATATTGCAGTTTTCACAGGCGTTCGGCTTTCCATAGGTCTTCAGGTTCTGCTCGCACTTTTTGCAAATTGTCCCCGTTGATTTGGAGCTGTGTAAGAAAGTCGTGTGTAAACAAGGCAGGCGGACACACAGAGTAGTCACGTACCAGAAAAAAAAAACAAAATTAGCGTATGATTGACAACGTAGGCCATGATGACGATTATTATTATTAGATTACTCACCTTGTTTGTTGAAATTCTGACCGACAATAACTGCATTTTACCATTTGACCGCGGGGTGCACAGTCCTACAAAGAATAGAAACACATATACCATGAGCATGGGACGTAAATAACAACATTTAAACTATTTTTGGCACCAAACAATGCTAATTTGATCTTGAAAAATCTATGACGCGGACAGTGTTAAAGCGATTTTTCTCGACACACACACCTTGCACAGTTGCTGGCCAGAAGACAGGTCCTCGAACGGATGCCTGGAGAAACATTTGGAGCAGGCAAACAGTAACACTTGGGCGCTCATTTCAGAAAAATTCAATCGCAAAAATTATTATTTCACTTCTTTTCGGCGGCTACAACAACATTTCAACAATAATAATAGTAACCGTCACGTCAGTTTCAAAATTTCAAATGCTCAAATTGTTGTTGTAATGTTGCACAAACGGTCAACGGATTTAAGTGAGCGTTATTTTTCTTCAACAAAACATAAACCGGATTATTTCCTTTTTTCTGGTCTAATTTCGGACAATTGGGTTATCTGTGCACCGCATTAAGAGAAGGAGTTCATTTTTGGTTAGTACTTGACTACCAGAATGTTAAAATACATAACTAATCCCAATGAAATCCGTTTCTCAGGTTTTACTTTGTTTTGGCATACACGCCAAAAACAGGGAGGATGGAGAGGAACATTCGTGTAGCTGTCCGGGTGCGGCCGTTCAACACCAGGGAGCTGGAGTCCAACCAGAAGACAATTGTCCGCGTTCTCGATGAGCAGAACATTCTATTTGACCCCGAGGACGATGTGGATGAGTTTTTCTTCCACGGAGCAAAAGTGAAGCACCGAGACCTCACAAAAAAGGTCAACAAGAAGCTGACGATGGATTTCGATCGGGTGTTCGACATGGACGCGATCAATGAGACCGTTTACGATCAGTGCATTAAACCGTTGGTTAGCACTGTGATGGACGGCTACAACTGCTCGATTTTCGTCTATGGAGCGACTGGGGCTGGAAAGACTCATACTATGCTGGGCAATGACAACGAGCCGGGAATTGTCTTCCTTACTGTCCGCGAATTGTTCCGACAAATGGAGAATTTGAGTGCCCAACGGCATTTCGACATTGGCATTTCCTACTTGGAGGTGTATAATGAACTGGTGATGAACCTCCTGGCCAAGACCGCACCACTGAAACTGCGGGAGAATGGACACGGTGTAGAAGTGAGTGGTTTAAGATTAGAGAAAATCGTTAACGCGGAACAACTTTTGAATTTATTGGTTGTTGGGAACCGAAACCGCACTCAGCATCCCACAGACGCCAACGCAGAGAGCAGCCGAAGTCATGCCATTTTCCAGGTCCACATTCGAATTGTGGAAAAGAAAACGAACCAGAAAAAGACTGTTAAGTTGTCAATGATTGATTTGGCGGGCAGTGAAAGAGCAGCAAGTACTAAATGCATGGGTTTGAGGTTCAAAGAGGGAGCCAACATTAACAAGTCTCTCTTGGCTTTGGGAAACTGCATCAACAAATTGGCCGATGGTTCGAAACATATTCCCTATCGTGACTCGAACTTGACCAGAATTCTTAAGGACAGTCTGGGTGGAAACTGCCAAACTTTGATGATTGCCAATATTTCTCCCTCTTCTCTGACCTATGAAGACACTTACAATACTCTGAAATACGCGAGTTGTGCAAAGAAAATCCGAACCGTTTGCCGACAGAATATCGTCACTTCGAATATGCCCAAGGAATACTATTTGAAAAAGGTTGGCTCCTTGGAAGACGAACTGTTCAAGGCTAAGGAACTGCTTCGGTTAAAGACGGCTGAACTGGAGGAATTAAAGGCCAATAGAGTTCAAGCAATTGTACCCGCTAAAATGGAGGAGGAGACTATTGATTTAGGTCCTTGGGAACGTCGACTGACTGAAGCTTACGACAAATTGAAAAAGAATCGAGAAAAGTACTGGATGATGAAGAGCAAGGAGAAGATGCTTATTTTGAAGATCAAGTTCAAGGAGCAAAGAGAAGAACTTAAAAGAACATTTTATTATGACGGTTCCAGTCTCGATCAGGTAAGATTTTACTTTATATAAATATAATATATATATCAAATGGCACAAAGGTGCGTCGCAGGGTTACTGAGAACGAAGGGGAAGTTTGGTTATTGCAATTCTCGGGTTCTTATTAGACCCCTTATTTTTTCTTATCTCCAAAAGTCTTAAAAAATAACGGTACATGCCGATTCCCTCTCGAATTTCAAATCGTCATTGCGCCTTTAATAATTGCGCTATTTTAAGTTTGTAAAGTGCGAAAAACAAAGATTCCATAGACATGCAATTCCATTATCTAATCATAACAGTTAATTGGGAAATTGGATTTTTAAAAGGGGCGGATCGTTCCGAAGCAAAAAAGTTCGGTGTGACAAGCACATGGCTTACACTTTATCCAATTCCTAATCGAAAAAATAACAATTTCAATTCTGAAATTCTCATAACAATTTTTGTGTGATTTTATAATGATTTTGAATTCAATCTATAAAGAGCTAATAATAAATAACGAAAAAAGAATATTTAATAACACTAACAAAGTATAAATTTTACCGCACTAGGGCGGCAAAATGACACTTTGGTAAATGGGGATTTTACCTAACTGTACTGCACAAAATATTTTCATTTCCATCAAACATCAAATTGGATAATATCCTTTTTACCATATCGTAATTCAAACTTATATCATTTATCTTGCAAAAACATAATGAATAATAATCCATCTTTCAAAGAAAGCATTGTTTTATTAAAATTTAAACTCTATACTTCAATTAACTTTAGTCATTTCCACTGTTCAGTTCTTGTTGTTTTGTTTCTAGTACTTTTTCTGCTTGACTAATAAACTTGTCTGCGATAGCAATGACTTGATTTTGTACTGCATGACTATCGTCTTCTGAGACACTGGTCATCTTTTTGACCTTTTTAATCTGGTCAATTTGAACCCCACGAATTCCGTCCTTGCATTTTAGAAACAACACTTTGGCATTCTTTGACAAATTCTCTCTGTGCTCTTTTGTAACTTTGGGAACCGGAATAAAGATGGTGGTTCCGTCCTGCTGAGGATTCAAATTCATTCCGCTCTTTTGCAGAGCAGCTAAAACGACTGGAATCGTCTGGGGAAATGCAATCATATTAATGACAATCGTTTTTGGATTCTTCCGGACCACTTGTCCCAGTTCCTGGAGCTCGTGCTCTGTTCCATCGACCATAATCGGGAGCGTTTCAATGGCACCGGTCGTTGAGCGGAGAGAGAGATTTTTTATAAAACTCGTTTTCATTCCCTCCAAATGCTTTTCCATGTTCTTTGTCAACCCCTCCAAGTCGATTATTGACCTCAAAAACTCTTCATTAATGGCTACTTTTGCCCCCTTTTTAGTTTCCTTCTTTTTATTCTTGTCCTTTGCATAGTTTCTCGATGAAGTGTGAAATGATTGAACACTTGGAGCATTTTTATTTGGAGATAATTTGTGATTGAAATTATTAGGAAGCAATAAATGATTATTTGGGTTCTGAAATTGGTTGCCCAATATAATGGTACATATTTGCCGGTATTGACGACATCTAAACATGTATTGGCGAATCATCTGAAATAAACTGCGATTTAGCATAAATATTATATCATAATAATCGAACTAACCTTTAAAGTAAGATTTTTCCTCCGTTTTGCTAATTTGAATTCGAGGGTTTTCTTGTTTTAATTTTTGATGTTCATTTTACACGCCTTAAACTATTATAGTAGACTAATTTCTTGAATTTTCAACCAGGATATCGCGAAAATAAAGGCTTCAACGGACAAGTTTGGAAAACAAATAAACAGTCAGCGCGAATATTTGACAATTTGCCGGAATGATTTGAATTCAAGTCTGGATACCGTTAACGGGCTCTTGGAGGAAATTAAGCTGACTGGTTTGGAAGAGAAATTGGCTTTCTTTGTTTCAAGTAAAGTCTATGAAATGGAATTATCGTACTGGAAGACGGCGCAAGACCATTGCAACAAATTGAACGTGCTCTTTAAAACGGAAAATGATCATTTAAATAATGCCCTTATGCTGTCGTGCGATTTAAATCAACAGTCGTACCTATTGATGAGGGGCAATAACGTGGACACGGGCACTCATATGCAGCAGAAACATGAGAGGCTCTTGAAATTGATTGAAGGCAAATGCAATATTAAATTTTCAGACGACAATCTTCAAGATTCTATAGGCAAGCTTTCGAATCTGACCAAAGAAGCGAATGTAGAGTCGCCTGCTGTTGATCAAAAGCAGAGTGTTATGGCTGGGCAGAAAAGGAAGGCCTATTTTGAATGGGATATTGAAGAGCAGGAAGAGCAGCTGGATGTTGACATGGAAAAGGAGATTAAAAATCGAAAGGTTCGGGTATTAAACTTTCCACCAGTGCCAATGTTCAAAGCTGAAACTGCAAACCACAATTTAAATGAAACAATGGTTCTGCCAAGTCGGAATGGTGCGCTGCCTCTCATGGAGGGTGTTTGCGAACTGCAAGACTTGAACAGTACGTTCCAAATGCCGACAAAAACCGTAAAATCGGCAACGGTCAGTATAAAGACGAAAAATGTTCTAACAGAACAAAATTTGAATAAGATCGTAAATCATCCGACTCTAATGAACAAAGTCGTAAAATCCAAAGTATTTGCCAACCAGCGGGACACGTTGACGAGGATGGCGAGCGGGCGAAAGGCAAATGGGGAAAATGTCCGGTTCTCACCGAGTAGAGTAGCTAAAGTGAATGGACGAATGCCCATAAAAACCTTTGGCAAAAGTAAGTTGTATTTAATGAAAGCTAGTGTTTTAAAAACTAATTTTATTTATTTTTTCCAGGTGCGACTCCATCTAAGAATAAATTCCCCATTCGAAAAAAGTAATTTAAATTATAAATATTAGTTTTCTTTTATTATTTTGTATTTATTATAATCTACACTTTATGATCACTATTTTCGAATAAATGTTTTATTGTTTTTTCCACCGTATATAATCATATGTAATATATTATTGTAGGGCATATAAGACCAATTTTGTAATCAATTACATTTTATCAGCAATGACTATAGTTTGTATTGGCTAATTATTAAAATAAATAGTATGATAAGAAGACTTGCACTTATCGTCAAATTGAATAAAAATGTGACGAAAATCTGTTGTTTCTATTATAGATTAATGTTTATTGAAAGGGCTATTTAAATTCAAAGTTATGCTATTTTAATATGGAATATCTATAACTTACTTAAATCAATTATGTTTAATAGAAAATTTCATGAAGATGATTCTAATTTTATTAGCTATGTTACTTACTCGTATATTACTTTGTTGTCTATATTTACTTAATATTTGAAAATGACCATTACTCCATCATATATAGTACATTGGGTTCTGGATAAGTGATATCTATTGGAGAACCTTCAATTCTAAGTAATTGATAAGAAGAACCACTTTCACCTATAAAAGCCAGAACATTTTGAATTTCATCGGATAGTAAATAGAAAACGGTTAAAATGAGACCAGTTTTAGTGATAGTTTTTCTAGTCGTTCTGATCGGATCAGTTTTTTCAATTAGACGCAATGATTGCAATTCCGAAAGTTGTAAACTGCCTCATTGTCGATGTTCAACTGTGGAAATTCCTGGTAACATACCTCTAGATCAGACTCCACAATTTGTCGTGTTCACCTTTGATGATGGTGTAACGGTGTCCAATATCGATTACTATAGAAGGGCTTTCAATAATCGTTTAAATCGGAATGGTTGTCCAGCATCAGCTACGTTTTTCGTATCGCACGAGTACACAGACTACACGCTGGTTCAGGAGTTATATTCAAATGGTCATGAGATTGCTCTGCATTCGATCACTCATAATTCAAGCACAAAATACTGGTCAACAGCAGACGTGGATCAACTGTTGGATGAGTTTGAGGGCGAACGAGACTTGATTTCCTATTTTACTCACATCCCGAAGGAAGATATAAAAGGAGTTCGGTTGCCATTCCTGCAAATGTCCGGTGATAATAGTTTCAAAATGATGAACGCATCAAAACTAGTCTATGATTGCTCCTGGCCAACCATAAAGCATCTCAGTCCAGGCCTGTGGCCATACTCTCTGGACTATGCCTCTAGTCAGGACTGCGTAATTGGACCTTGTCCCAAAGAAATCTATTCCGATATTTGGGTCATGCCAATGGTGTCATGGTTAGACTCTAAAGGAGTGTTCTGCTCAATGGTCGATACGTGTGTTAATGTGTAAGTATTATTTTCAAACCACTTACATTTTTTTATCAATTCTATAAATTGTCAAGTGTGTTTAAGTTAGGCTTCAAAATTTATAAAATACCAATAATTCTCAACATATTAGCTCTTGAACGGAATACAGAAAATACATTAATAGGGTGTTCCAAAATTTACGCAATTTTTGATTTAGTTATAAAACAAATATTTAAGCCTGAAAGTTTTCGCGAAAGGGTGTGGTCTCTTGGTTTCTCTGATTTCCTTGGCTAATTGTCGCCGTTCCTTTCGGGGAGCAATGTGTTATAGTTATACCATACAACAGCCCTGGATTTTGACTAGGGGCAGTCGGGGCTAGTGCCCAGGG
>JXOV01037625.1:0-15427 GCA_001014945.1 Clogmia albipunctata
GCACTTTACCTAACTGAATTGCACAAAAAATATTGCTTTTAGTTGTACCTCTGCTTCAAGAAATATCAGTAAAGTACTAGAAGAAGAGCATCCCTCACTTCCAGAAAAGAATTTTAATTACCATAAAGTGGTGGGGTGCAAGTATGTAAAGCACTGTTTTTGGAGTGGGCAAGGACGGGTAATGGAGACCATTTAAAAGGCAATAACCGAATGAGCGTCCGTTTATTAATCTTTGGATTGAGATAAGGATTATTTAGAAGTGGAATCACATTCAGTGGAATATACATAAACTCATAATTACGGCAATAACTCTTTGGGGCGAACAAGTTTTAGTGCTCTTTGTGTTCTGGTGGGTTCTCTTGGGTCCAATCCACATTCCGTATTTAATACGGCCGGAGGAGTGTGTAGTACATATGTGGTGCTTGGACAAAGAACAGCCAATTGCTTTTGAGATATTTATGTCATTGTCGTGTTTCGTATTTTAACTATAGAAGTAGAAGACTTTGGAAACCGTATCGGAAAATGAAGGACAGAAATGCATTCGACTGACGAGTGTGGCTCAGCTTTCAATCCATTTCCATTCCATTCCATCTCTCTAATGGCTGACAATGAAAGAGTCTAATTTATGGCATTTTATTAGATTATTGATGGAGCGCAGTTTAATGGTATTGAGTAGCTTTGGACTGGGACATAAAATAAACTCTCTGCCCAGTCCAGTCCCGTCCAGTCTCTTATTGATTCGTCTACATCGATGGCATAATTGAGTTTACGATAATTAAATGCAATAAATTGTGCGGACTGAAAAGAATGAAATGGAAAAGAGGCCGATCCGATTCCACATCTCGCTTCTAAATAAAATTAATTGATAATAAAAATAAATCCTATGCAAATTAAGATTGAGCTTTTTTCTGCGCACACAGACATCTGATAGGCTCCTCCGGTAGAAGAAATCATTCTCCAGTGCGTAGCCTCTCTCTGTCCAAGAAAGTACTTTTATTATTTCGCCATATAATTTTTCTTCTCTTTTTCAGCAAATAGAATCTGAAACATGTTAATTCGATTCGGGCCATAAAACAGACAAACTAGTACCGAGCTCATACTATGTTTGATTTATTCCTCAGAGCTCTCCGCCAGCTCTAGCTCTCTCTAATGAACCAGTATTGTGGTGGCCATATTTTATGCCTTCGTGATCTGGTTTCCAATTTACATATTTTTATGTTATGGCATTCAGTAATTGTTTGTAAGCCATAAATTTCGAGAAAAACAGCTCTAGCCTGAGCGCAATCAACATTGTTTGAAAGAGGTCTAATTAAAGTGATTGTATGACAAATATTACATTTCTTTCAAATATGCAATTTCCATAAAAAATGCTACATAAATTAATCATAATGCAATGTTGGTTTTAACAAAATTAGCTTTTAATTTCAATATTTCGATTTGTAAGGATAGTTTGTTTATAATAATCATTTTATGATATTTACATTTATAGTACTATAAAAAGACTATTACAAAATATTAGTATCTGATTAAATGATTTAAGAATTTTATGTCAAAACCGAAGAGGTTAGCATTGAATTGTTAAATGCTTAATTTATAAACTACGAGTACTTCTAAGTTAAATAAAAAGTAAAGTACATTATGAATGAGCATTATCATTTTGTATAAAATATTAAATTATGATTAGCAAAACGGTGTATACCAGTCAAGTATGAAATGATTTTGATTATCAGCATAATTTGGCTAAAATATTTTAAAACATAATTAAAATTATTTATGTCGTACGTTACTGGCTCACATCGAGCTGTAAGCGAAGAAAGAAGAAGTATAATCTAAACTTGTTTTTGAATATTTAATATATATTTGTACTTCTGTTTTGAAAGAAATTAGTAAAAATAATTATACAGAAGTCACGTTTTTCTTCAAATACAAACTTTACACTCGAGGGAGATACAGTATTTGGCTGTCTTCTCAAAATACTTTAAAACATGATTTCTATAATATTTCACGTAATATCCATCATATATCATTGGATCATAAAAAGTGTCAATTTTAGACGTGAAATTTCTCTACTATGAATTTCATTTTACATTATGTGGTGCGAAAAAGTAATATATGTATTTTGAGATTCAAATCAATGAAAGCACACCAAACCCAATACTTATTCCCTTTTTGGAAGTCAAAAGTTTACAATAGAATTTTTAATTAATTTTAAAAATTAAAACCTTATTTATTTCATTTCAAGAACAATGAAAATAATCGATTTAATCAAAATGATTCTTAAAAACAAACAGGTAATAAATGAATGTAATTAGTGAAACGTTTTTAACCGTTGTGCAGCTTGTACTAGTCTATTCTCCTATCTAAGTATTTTTCTCATTTCCTGCATGACTGGTTTAATTATAGAATTTGTGCCTTTCATTTTGATGAAACAATTAGCCATGATTATTATAATCAA
The DNA here is from genome assembly GCA_001014945.1 of Clogmia albipunctata. Classification (NCBI taxonomy): domain Eukaryota; kingdom Metazoa; phylum Arthropoda; class Insecta; order Diptera; family Psychodidae; genus Clogmia; species Clogmia albipunctata. Next base: position 2,456 of record JXOV01037625.1, read on the forward strand.
AATCCACAATGGTCTTGGAAGAAGGAGAATAAATACATAGTTTTCGATGGTAATGATGATTTTTTTCGGACTAAATTACTTTTTTAAATCTCCATCACGGTCATGAGTTGGCCTGGGTTGGTTCTGGTCTATCTCCGGGCTAATGGCTTTGTTTCTGGTGCCTCCCGGAGCGACCGGTGCCTATATAAATTAATTAATTATACATGGACCGGGCCGAGAAGAGGAGAGATGTTGCTGGGGTTTCGGGTCGAGTGGGCCTCTAATTACGGGCATCTCTCTCTCCTCTATATACATAGTCCCAACTCCATTTTGGTCCGGGTGGCGTTTCAAATTAGGCATTTTCGTTATAAAGGAAAGGCCAACACTTTGGGATCATCCTCTAATTTATCTTGTTTTCGGCTCATTTCTATTATAAAAGAGAACGACGACGACCAAGTTGGTGATTAATTTTGAAGCCGAGATTTTAGTGCTTTCGACTAAATTACATTTTTCGTTTCTATATAGAATATAATGTTCTTCGGCATTGAGGGTATTTATTAAAGAACGTTTAGGTGTATTATATATAGAGGAATGTACATTAAAATATGGCCGACCTCTCTTCTTTCCTCTCCGCTTCAATTCTTCGATTTCATTCTCCAGCTTAATTCTTGTTTTTCTTTAGAGGTATATATTTTTAGCCCTGCATAATTAATTGTTTAAATCTTATATGTATATTACTGCTGTGTGGTGAAGAATCATAAAATTCCCTCGCGGAGATTTGAAGAACTAATCTTAATAATTTGATCATCAGTCCGAGGCTTAATGATATTGTTGCGCTCGGTTTCCGTGCCGAAGCAATCAAGTTGTTTTGTACGAAACACACAGGCATTCGATTCACCTCTTAATTCGGACTGTTCTGGGGCTGGCAAAGAGAGCGATTAGCTCTATGTATAGTTTCCCGATTAATGATTTCATTCGCGTTTAATCATATTATTATGAAATTCTCGTTGCGCGAAAAAATCCCATCCACGTAATCGATTCCCCCCGCTTTTATGGGCAAAAATTTTAAATTACTTATACGATCTTTCGCACATATTCTAGACCGCAGGGCTGCTGGCTGCCCAGACCCCAAGTAGAATCCAGGAGATAGGCAGAGAGAGAGAAAGAGTGTGAATGAATTAATTCCGCAGATAAAATCATCGGTGATACCTTAACGAGTTTTACATACTCGATAATTATCTTAACGAGACTGCAACTCGTTTAATACTCGTACATCGGATCGACCTTTTCCACGACTATCATTATTATCAAAGGAAAATTTCCATTTATTCAACTACATAATATGTTGAGAGCAAGATGCTTTCAAAATGATTGCAAATGTTCTACTTGTTCGTTTAAATTAATCAAATTCTAATCTCATGATGGGGTTAAACATACTTTTGTTAATAGAAATTTTTAAATTTAAAATAATATAATAGTAATACACTATAACACATTAATTAAATTATAGCAAATCAGACTAATTTAAATTTAATGCTTTTATGTTAAACTTTTTTTTTAAATTATGAAATGGAATAAAATTCCAAGTACTAATTCAAGTTTTTATTAAGTATTGACACATAATTAAGTTATCTTATAACCATTTATATAAAATTGTTAATTTTAAATAAAAAGCCAAGACATTGTATTTTTAACTATGTTAAGATTTATAATTAAGCTAATAAAATATAAGCCATTAAATATAATTTTGATTAAATAGATTTTTACACTCGTTGTATAAATTATATATATTTTCCTTCGTATAACAATGGAGCATATAATATATGAACAGGAGTACTTCAAGACATCGAAAATCCTCATGATGATCAAATGGTTGATTGCTTTGCATATTTGATTATGGTATATTTGTACACTTACACTTGTAAGTTGTAATACTGAGGCTCAAACGCAAAATAATAAATTAAAATTTAAAATATTCAATGAAATCAATACTCAATTGTCTCATTATGCAAGCAAAAAATAAAATAATCAACTAAAAATATATTAGTTGAACCACAGTTATTATTTTTTATATAAAATACCTAATATCTATTATGTATTAGACACTAATCCAACAAAACATTTCCGTCAAACGAAGATCTATAGGAAAGGAAAAAGTCTCAACCCACACACACAATCATTAGGCTTTGACCCAAAATGTGAAATCATTTTGGACAATTATCATAAATAATTGGCTTAAGTAATTGATCTTGTTAGGCACCGGACAAAGGAAAATATTTTGGTTTAACCTGTCACAATCTTTGTGGGTTTCTCTTTTCGGAGTCAATTTCTTTGACTATTGAAAGAGAGCCGCCTCCTTGAAGACACCGTCCTCTATTACAATTGAAAGCGATCCCCTAATAAATGACTTTTTATCCCAAACAGCCTATTTAGGACTCTCTGTATAGGTAATTGTCCCACGACGAAACATAATGCTCGAATTGTGTCTTTTGTCCGGACATTTAGGATATAAATATTCCGTTTTGTGAACTGAACCATTGTGATGGCAGATAGTAAAAAACTGACTTCAAAGTCAATCGCTTTAGCTTAGAAAGTTGATCAACTTTTGGTGACAATTGACTCTTGATTCTGATCTCTGTTTGTCCAATTTTTTTGATTCACTGAACCGATTAATTGTCCTTTTTTTGACAAAAATATTACAGCCAAAATCAGCAAATTCCCAAGACGATTAATTGGCCGAGATTTCGCCGACAAAAAGATGGGTCCTTGGATGTTTGATTTGCCGCCACAAAAGTGTCACCACAGGAACCGGGTCTTTATCTCCAGGTACAAGGATTCGTTTTGGGTGGCCCCTTATTATTGACTTCATCCCAAGATTGAGCTCTTTACCCATTTTATTGCTACTTGGTTTTATTTTAGCATTTTGGAAGAGAGAGGATGTTATCTGTTTGTGGCCAAACAATAAGTCACAATATTCAAGAGAGTGATTTATGTAGTAGCAAAATCTTGTGGCCATTCCCACGCCCTCAGGCTTTTGAATAGTTGGAGAAGCGACTAAATTGTGGAACTCTCTTTATAGGAAGTTCGGATTTCCGGAGATATTCAAATTCATTGTGCTGATACAATTAGAATTTAGGGAAAGTTCAGAAACATTTATTAAAAAAGGAATGAACTAAGATTTTTTATCAAGAGTTTTCAATAAAATACTCGCAAAGTATTCTAACTAAAGTGTTCTAGGTTAATTTACAATTTGTGTATTAAAGATTGTGATATACTCGTATATTTATAAGCGTTTATGCATATTTTATTATCAAAACATTAACCCAAAATATATATTATATCATGCTAAAAATATCTAATTTACAAACCTAATTAAATCAACAAGCAGACACACATTTATCGTGGACTATCTTCTGATCTAATAATTTATTTTGATAATGACTTTCTTCGAGCTGAACTGTGTGAAGAACATTAAAAGGCTAATATGATGGAAAATGGAGATAAGTCACGTTTCGGATAAAATCATGAGAAGGATTCAAACACTTTTAGGATATCCATGTATATATAATGATGGCAGATGTAATTCAGAATAATCGAATATTCAACTTTGGTGACATTTAATTAGAGACTTTAATTGGAATCACCGAATTTTCTGCAATAAAATTAAATAGTCAATAAGAGAGGAGATGATTATTTTCAATCAGAAATTACCTGGAGCGACCAAATGGAGAACAAACGGAGATATCAAACAGTCCAGAGACAAATGCGGAGAACATTTGCATATATAAAAATATTAATAACGACGTTGCAAAGGCGATAAATTGGGATTAAGGCGGGGAAAGGCTTTGGGCAGAGCGCGCGGACAAATGAAAACGTGGACATTTAAATAATTTGTCAATAAATAACGCCAGCCTTATGTATCGCTAAATTGGTGGCTTTAATACCACTAACGATCAACATTTTTATAACTAATTTCAGCTCTGTCGACCAATTTACTCACTGCGACAAATTTATATGGAAATTGTTTGCGGAATTTATGGACGAAATTACGCGGTATCGCTTGCAACGATGCCTTTTAATAGTATGACCATTAACTGTTAAATTGTTCAAAAATCGATAAATATTAAATATAATAACATATCAATATTGAAATTTGATAAGGATCGTTCATTGTAATTTACATAAATTAGATAAATTTTGAGATTTCCATCAGAAGCGATGATAATGCAAGGAAATTATTATAAAGTGATCGTTTATATAAATTGTTTCTAATATAGTCTCATTTAACATTTTCAAAAAATCTACATCTTTACTAAATGTAATAATTTTATTTAGTTAGGTACATAACATTGATATTGCTGTACTAACACCTTATTTCATCTCAACGCGTTTTTATAGCTTTACAGAATTCTTCCATCACAAGTTTTGCGAGCTGCTCGACTTTTCACACTCGTTCCCAAATATCTGATTTTATATTCTTGTAGCCAGATAACTATTCTATTATGATACACTTTGATAAGACAATAAAACTTCCATCAAATAATTTTTGCAATTTCAATTATATGTTGATTGGAAAATAAATATGCTGGTTTCTCTGTCTTTTATAATTCTCATTCTAATTTGATCTTTTTGATTTCTGTAACCTCAAATTAACCTACAAAATTGTGATTGATGCTGTCAAAACTGATCTTTCCTAATTTGATGTTGTTAGCTGCCCAATTATGACGAAAGAGATCGATCTACACAAAGAGGCCAATCAAAGTGATGAGATGACGATCGGTCGTACAATTCCCTCCACTATTCCAATTATTGTGACAGGTATGAGAGAGAAGAAGGATCCTTTAGATCGCTCCCCAGGCGGCATAATTTATGGGGGCGTTAAAAATTGATATTTTACAAAAGGGAAAATTTGAATAATTGCTTTCAACCACAATATGACCAGACTCATTTTACCTGCATCTAAGGTGTAGGTGTTTGAAAGGGAATGGGAAGGAGGGAGGAGGAGAAGTAGACGAGGCCCAAGAAAAGTGTCCTGTTGTGACCGTTTCGTGACATCCGAGAGATTTTCCGTTCAATATTTTGATAAACGGTTCGCATAAAACGATGTTGGTGGTCCTCCTCGGGCATTGTCTCCGGACTGCAACAGGGTCTCACCTTGCGGCATGCCCTTTCAAGATCGGCGGCGGCGCAGAGACCAAAATGAAACGTGTTGGCTGCCGAAGAAGACGCACAAGGTCCATCCGATCACAACAAATCACTTTATAAATTTATTACACCATCCAATCTACAACCATCAGCCCTGGGACCGAGAGCGAGAGGAATCAAAGTCACACAATGGATATATTGTAAATTGTTGATAACAAATAAATAATAGTGAATAATGGGGAATCGATAGGCGACCGTTTAAGGTGGACACCAAATAAATGAACCCAACCGAAGCCATTAGGAGGTGCGCACAGAAGTATGTGTTATATGTGCTGCTCAGAGATAATAGTTATACAGGGTCCACTTGCAGAACTTGAATTAAGTTAAAATTAATTAAGTAAAAAATTATTTAAATTTTTGTTATTAGATTATTATATTTATCTTGACGGCTTACTTCACTAATGTAATCTTCTTTTACGTAATCGATTTTTTTTCGCTTTGGAGGATTATTAGTGGTTTTGTGATTGGATAAATATGAACAAATTTTTCATAACCAAAACACCTTCATGTTTCCTTCCATTGTTCTCTGTATCCGTTTCTGGCACCAACTACTAAATGAAAGGCACAGTTTAGTGAAACACAAGTGTGCTCTCTCTAAGTTCTGAAAACTTTTCGGCACACAACTACAATTGGCGGTTTCAGTTGGCCAACAGTGAATTCGGTTTCTAAATTTTTCTGTTAAAATTAAAAAATTGTACTTCATTAGACTTAATCAATTATTTTAATTGATTTTTTAATTTTTATGTTATTAAAAGTTTCTTAAAATGATAATGCATTTAAGTAAAAACTTAGTTTTAGTAAACCACGTGAAATATTATTCAAAATTAATTAAAAATATTTAAAGATATTTATCGTTTTTTATGTTTTGATGGAACTTAATTTTAAAATGTCAATATTTCTTTAATTTAAAAAAAATATAATAAATTTCCGTTTCAGTTCCTGTAAGGAACATGGGGAGTCTAAACCTCAACCAACGGGCTTAAACTATTCATGACTTCAGTGTATTATTAGTCAATTAATAGCATTTAGAGTCTAGACCGGTTGAAAAAGGACCCAGTCAAATGCGTTACTATTTCGGCTCTTGGGCGGGTAAATTAAAAAAAATAGATAGATGAAACAATTGTCAAAAATAAAATTACTCTAATATAAAAAGTACGAGTATTTCGTTTAACAACTTTTCGACTTTACACCCTGTGTACCCGTAATAAGTAATCTTGGTCAGAGGACAGTGAGAGAAAAAGAAAGGAGAGAAGAGTCGTAAAAAGTGAATATAAATTGATATAAAATGTTGTTTTGTCGCACTTAATAAAGGTGTAAATAGGAATTCAGTGTTGCAAAGAGCCGTCTTATCTCTCGGCTCGGGGTCTTAGAGCTTTGCCGGCTTCAAGCCGCGCTCATCTGTTAGAGCTACTCTAATGGGAACTCTATTCACCGACACTGAATTTTAGAAGACAAGGTCAGATTTATGGACCCATAACTTGCAATGGAATTCACTCACCAAATTGAATAAACTTTAAAGCGCTTTAATGTGGAATTAAACTGGACTTATGAACAGCAATGATCAACGAATACCGCCTTATTATGCCCCGAAAATTAACACAATTCCATAGAACAACACAAACCATTCTAATTAGATAAGCATTAGACTACACACAATAAATTTAAATGATTTGTGTGCGTTTCTAATTACTATTTTATGGCCCCTGCAGGAATTATACTAATTTTAATTCTCATACAATTACGGGAATTTGAATGAAGAAAAAAAAAGAGATATAATTTATATAGTAAAAAATGAGATAAACTCCATTTAAAAAAATTAAGCCTAAAAGTCCTTAAATTTATTCTAATTATATTTAGATTTTTTAATAGTATGTTCTTTAGAGATTTTTCAGTTCTTATAAACAGATAATCAACTTAAAAATAGTTAATATAAATTTATAGACATATTTTTGGGCAGTTGTTGAATAAGCTTAACAGCCTGTAAAATGGCAAAATTATGTTAAAATTCTCTTAATTAAATTGTATATGGCTTCTATAAATAAATTTAATTTATTCATTAATGGCTTCTTTCTAATGGTCAGCCATTTTCTATTACTTGGAGCGTAATAAATTACTTTGTTAATCAAAGACAATAAATTCACCTTTCCCTTTTACCTCCGAATAGTCGTCGGAATAGGTCTGCATTAGCTGGCATAAATTGCTGTTTATTTTCTGTATGTATTCAATTTATCGACCCTCTTCCGTTCTCTGATCCCAACTCAATTTATGGTGTAATTGAAATCCACAAAAATTAGCATCATTATCATCTTCACACAATTCCTATGGCGTTGCAAAATGACATCAGGGTGAAATTGAATTAACGTATCTCTTCCTCCCTTAATACACCCCAATTCAGGGTCTGCTTTAGTAATGGTTAATAATCATTCCATAAATTAATGACAAATGTTTAGGGGAAAATCACTTAACGTTATTACTTTGTTATGAAATCATTAGTTTTTCGGTGGTAAGTAACATACTTTATTTTCGGTTTATGTTGCTCTGAGTTTATGTTTTATGATCCTTTGCGGGATTTGAGGAGGGTTGATGGAAGAAGATTTTATTTCACCACGTTACATCTAAAATGAATTTGTAATGGAAATTTAAAAGAGGAGTTAATTTTGTATGTTTATTTAATTTATCTTTGCTTAAATTAAGGCCTTTTTAAGTATTCTACAATATGTGTACATTTATTTGATGTTATAAAGCCTTATTCAATTATTTCAATTTTTCTGGCAATTTTTATCCTTATCAAGAACGTATTTTATTATTGAAAACGATAAATAATTCGTATATGCGTTTTAATATAGAGTTTTACAATTTCGTCACATAATTAGTTTTTGTAATAATTAAGTAATAATATTTGATTTTTCGCTAAATTGCAATAGTGTATTTATGTATCTTTCTGATTTTTAATTTGTACAAAAATATTTCAAATAAAAATTTTACTTATTACGTTCCAAGTATAGGAATACGAGAGAATCCTGTAGTGGACAGAAATTAATTGTTGGAACACCCTGCCTTGTCCATTCCTTCCAACATCCTTATTCCTGTCTCTGTCTCTACAAACTTGTAAGTTGTAATAATTTTAAGATATGACATAAACAATAATAAACGCAAGAACTTCCCTTCTTGTTTAAACCAGTGACCAACAAACACTTATTTTTATTTTCTCTGCTAAATTATACATAACTTCCTTTTCGCCACAAGTTATCTCATTTGGTCCAATCCTATCTATCTCCAGCTCAAAGGAGAAAAAGTTATTCAGAAGACAAGGAAAAAGACATGTGATACGAATCTCCACTTCGCAAACATTAGTGGGAAAAAGCTTTGTGGAAACTCAAGAATCCTAACGAGGACTAGGGCTCCGCAATCCAGCTGGACACTACATTCCACAACTCTAATAAAAATTGAACTTTATCCCAATTGCTATAATAATTAATTACACATTTACAATATTACTATTGTAAGAAATGACAGTTTTATTTGTCAATTACTTTTGGTGTAATTTTAATAATTTTAGTGGCTTTTTTTATAATCCCAATTAAGACATGACTTTTGTTTTATTTAAACCTTGAAACTTATTAAACTATTTCCTAAATGAAAATAATAAACATAAAACTGAAAGACTGCAATTTAAATGAATTCTGTTAAATAATTTATTAAGAACACAATTAAACCATAGTGCAGTCAAATAAATGCAACGTTTTTAAAAGGACCAAAATTCCAGGTGGAAGAAAAAGGGTTCTGGGTGGTTTTTCTAGAATTGTTATTAACATTTTTTTAATATATTTAATTCGTTTCCCTTAAACCAATACCACCGAAAAATTTTCTAAATTATGAAAAATATCGGAGATTAAAATATCTTTAATTAAATGCAGTTAAGACTTATACTAAAAGAAATTCTTATTTTAAAACATAATTCAACTAAAATTAATAAATTGAATCAATAGTAGGTGTATCATTATAATTCTATATTTTTTCCATTAAACAATATGGATTTAGCGTTCTCTGTCGAATCAGCATGTAATAATCCATTACAAAAATGAAACGTGTGGATTAACGAGGGGATATTGGGCACAGTTTGTTGTTTGTGTGTATAAATTAATTACGGCAAATCGGAATATACACGTATGTTACCGCATAAAGAATAAATAATTTTGCTTTCAGCATTTGCCAACAACTCTCACATCATCGTCGTCGTGGAATAGCACACACAAGAGAGGAGAATCGGGTGGAAAAATCAAAACATTAATCCGAGACAAAGCAGGAAGGTTTTTTCCCTTACACAAAAATAAATGGGAGTGGTTTTTCGTGAAATAAATGACTAAAATCTATGTATATAAATGGTCTTTTTGTATAGAACATGTAATAGAAGGGAGGAGGAGAAGAAGAAGAGAAATAGAGGAAGAGGAGAAAGAGAGAAGGGAAGGGCGAGAATAAACGATGGAAAATAATGAATTCATCATTTGATTGCTAAGGGAGGGAATTCGCCCATATCCACATAAATTCGCTTCGTTACGTTAAATTAACAACGCGAGCCTCGTGTTATTGGTTTTTGCGTCGTCGTCCATTTTCAGCATATATTTGCTCTTTCTCCCTCTCTCTCCCCCTCGGAATGAATCGGGGGAAAATGTTCATGTGATAATTGAAAACGAAGACGATGACGATCTCAAATGAAATTGTTGTCTTGCTATTCATTTTAATTGAACGTGTAGATATGGCGAGAGATCAACATTAAGGAATAAAATAAAGTATAATAAAACGAATAAGAAGAGGAATTTATTAAACATCGCTCGGAATAATGTTGAATCCCCATTGTTCCTTATGTATTACCTCGATGTTGTATTAAATTTTACGTTTCAATTAATCATTCCCGAGAGAGAGGAAGAGCAAAGAAGGCCTTTGCAATAATGCCTTTTAAAAACTTCAGTGCATAAGGTAACGTAGTAATTTAAGAAATAATAATATTATATAAACCTCTTAATGAGGTACTTCAAAACTGATTTCATATTTTTTACTGAGAACTTAGATGAATTTATTAAATGAAATTATTGGTAGTCGTGTTTTCTTTCATATAAAAGATTTGCAATAAAATCAAGTCTAACATACGAGACTATTTTAATAATTTGTAATACTGGATTAATAATAGAAAAAAAACATAATTTTGAAGTTTAGGACAAGAAATATCTTTGACTTAAAAAATCAAATATTTTTAAACTTCATAAATCTACAAATTAATAAAATAATATTATAAATAAATGGAATAAATTTTTATTCGAATCCAATATTACCACACAAATCAATGTTTCTAAATACATTTTTGTGAAAAAGTGAAATTTAAGGATGTCGAAATTGGAAAACTGTGAGATTTTGATTGAGGACATATCTTAAAGAGGTTACCTAATTTTAAAGATAAAATTTCAATTTTAACTTAACTTTAAAGTTGCCTTTTTGGAAACAAATGATTATTATTTTAATAAAATGAGTAACGATCACACAATTAATTATGTTTATGCCCGATTAATTTGTTTCAATTTGGGCCTACCTTACCTTAGTGCGGGCCTAAAATTATATATTTTTAAAAATTTCTACTTTTAAATTCAATTTCAGTCAATTTCTTATGAAATACATCAATAGTGATTTATGGTAGAAGGGTGGAAAACTAACTGCTTTTAATAAAGAAACAAATGTGAAAAATTGAACCAAAGGCGAGTTTCCGAGTTGAGAAACTAATTTTTAACTAATTTATTAAACAAAGTCATTAAAACAAAAGAAATGAATTTTAAATTTTAGCACTGATCTAAACTCCGTTGTAGACTCTGAATTTTAGTCATTATTGAAAAATGTCTGCCTCTGTGTCCTAGCGATTAGCATCTTAAACATCCTCCTCGAGAGGTCGTGGGATCAAATCCCGGGTGGATATTTTTCTAGCGGGAAAAAGTTTCCATTTGTGTATATCAATAACATTGCGAAATAATATAAATAAATAAATAAATAATGGATTCCTTTACAACTGGTCTAGGCGCTATTAACTGACTAATAATACACTGAAAAACAAACAGTCACGTAAAGTCTAACACAATGGTTGAGGTTTAGACTACTCCTAGTTCCGTAAATGTTGTGGGATTTTTTTTTCTTTTATTGAAATGGGGCACAAATTTTCACTTGTAGTGAAAAAGTTAGACCTTATAAAACNCGCTATTAACTGACTAATAATACACTGAAAAACAAACAGTCACGTAAAGTCTAACACAATGGTTGAGGTTTAGACTACTCCTAGTTCCGTAAATGTTGTGGGATTTTTTTTTCTTTTATTGAAATGGGGCACAAATTTTCACTTGTAGTGAAAAAGTTAGACCTTATAAAACTGAAATCAACGTAAAAGCTTACTTTTCAAACATGGGTCTGCAAAAACAATACTAATAGACAAGTGTTAATTATTATATTTTATAATTTTTAATAAAATTTAAAATGAAGAAATATCTATCCTTTAAAGGCTTTACTTCTTTTCTATTTGGTAAATAATTTGAAAATACCTTTATAAAAATATATTACATTAAATGAATAATCTTAAAAAAAATTTAAAATAAAAAATATCTAAAAAGGAAAATGCAACAAAGGGTTTGCTGAAAAATCAGAAACGAAAAGTAAAAGAAGATTGGAGATATTTGTGTAATTTTTGCCAATCGCAAACATCATATTTATGTGGTTGGAAATATGAACCAAAAACAATCGATTGAATGCTTACAAAATGAAATAATTTTCTCAGTAACTGGGCATTTGTACTCACATATAAATATATACGTATGTAGGTCTGTAATTGCTGTTTGTTATGATGATGGCTGAATTGTGTTTTGCTGCAGTAATTGTTTCGTGCAAAGCGAGCGAGTGAACCTATCGTTAATATTGCAATTGATATTTTGATGTAATGTTATTATTAAAAGCAATGTTTGCGCTCTATGCAATAACAAATGATTATTTGCTGGGAGTCACACTCGATTGCGAGAACAAAATATCGATCTCAGTAACAACTGCAATTTAACACGTTTCACACCTTTTTTGGCGTCGCGTCCCAATGAATTAATTACAGTGATCACATTAATAAATCGGTCTCCGATTATGATGGTCACGATTTGTGTGCTGATATTCAAGTCATTCATTTTATGTAAATTATACATTTGGTTTCGATGTAAATTGGATTATGAAAGTGTTTTAATGGGGTTTATTGAACAATTTTTTTTTATCTATTATTTAAATATTAGAAAAAATATAAATTAGTTGATTGCAAATGATTAACCAGCACATTTAATTATTAGTCAATAAATTAAACTTATAAAATATTAATTGCCTTTATTTAAATTTTTTAACAAATCTCTTAAAATAAAATTGAAATTATTTGAACTAACAATTGTAACATAATGTAAGAATTAAGAATATCGATTTTACAGTATTTAAGTATTTAAAGTATTCTTAAAACTACGATACAAAATTTTGTTTAATTTTCCTTATTTTAAAAAATCTATAAACTCTTTATTAGATAGTCTCCACGTTAAAAGGAGACTAAATTTTAAGTACAAAAAGAATTAGAGATTAACAAATAATGCCCAAATTTCGTCCGACTCATTTTATGATAATTTTGAAATTTTTCCTTAATAAAAATTTTTTTTGAAACACTTATGTGCTAAATATATATAAGTTTCATAATAAAAAAAAATATTAAACAAAATAGTTATTTAAACAACGTGTAGG
>JXOV01037686.1:0-10082 GCA_001014945.1 Clogmia albipunctata
TAGGCTTTGCCTTAAATACATTAAATAATAATAATAGTAATAAATTTTATATAATTTATATACGTTATTTGTTTAATGTGAACCTAATTAAACTAACAGAAAAAAAGAAAGCTTATGCAATCGAAGTGTCACCTTCAATTAGTGAAATTTAAATTTAATTTTACAGTTTGAGTTAAATAAATAAAAGATTCTTGTTTTTAAAAAAATGTTTCACATTATTTGATATAATTTCCAATTCGCTAAATTGATTCTATCTGGAATCTGGAGCTCTATTCTAAACCAGGTCATGTAAATTGAAAAAATATCTATCATTTGGCAATAAATAAATACTTTTGTATTTTTGAATAAATTACAAGTAGGTGTATTTTTAAATCTTACTTTGAACTTTCCAAAACAATTCATTTATTTTTTAGAAGGCATTCAGAATATAATTCGTAATAATTTTAGTATGGTATAGGCGCAGAACCCGCTCGAGGATTATAGCCCTTATTTATTTATAACTATATAAATAAGATCATTGTAACGGTGAACGATAACGAAACAACAGGTGTACGGTGGACAGTCATACGCCCCTCCTCATCAATTTTCAGTGATTAATAAAATTTTGAAATTTGTATATTGATTGAGGCACGACATTACGGCAGTATTTATACGAATATTTTGTGACGGAATTAAACAAAATTTACCAAGACTGCATTTTCATTCTTCAACGAACGCGCTGGAGTGCGCTAATGAGATTGTATTAAACCAGTATTTGCCTAACCGCAAATAAATTTCCACCAAACTCTCCACGCATGTTTAACTGACACGAACACACACAGAGCTTTTGGATCTCTAACCCCTTTTCAGAGACCATTAAGATTTCAGATCGCTGTGATCGAGAAAATCGGTGACTGAAAGGGTAACGTACTTTCTTTATTGTTAGTATTTAAGAGAAATTTTTAACTTTTCGAAGCCGGAAATAATTTTTTTTAATTTATCAAATGAAAGATTTCATAGATATTTGAAATATATTTTCATTTACTGTATTATTTTATTTAGCGAAAAATCAATTAAAAGGCATTTAATATTCTTTTATTTGAATTATTAAACATACATTAATCATTTTATTCTTATAAGATTATTTTTTTAATTTTGCACCTTAAATAAAATCTTTTATGTTTAAAACAAGAAAAAAACTCCCTAAAAAAGAGATTTGATTTAAACAAACAAAATGAAATTTCAAATGATTAATGTATATCAATCCGGGCAAATCTGACGATTGTTGTGAATTCGCTGAGAGTGTTCGTCTTTGAGCACACCGTCGCCGAAATCCGTTGAGTAATCTCCATCAGATCCATCCCAGCATCTGGCTCAAGTGTTGGCAGTCTCCTGAACCCCAGAATCTGAACCGATTTATTATTCGCCACCCTCATTTCGCTTTTTAATGTTAGATCCAACGTAATAACAACATCATCACTTACTCCCCAGTCCTGAAATAATATGAAAAAGAATGAATTTCCTACGACCGACGAATCCATCCATCTATCCACCACGGCTCCAGCTCTATCTCCATGTCTCTCTTTGGAGGAGAATAAATTATTCATTTGAGTCCTGTTTGTTCACCAAATTCGCGATGTTTGTCTTTTCTGTAAAAATAGTTTCCTCTTTGGTTAAATAAGTTTAATCATGAGAAACTTTATCATTACCTATTGGTGGTCCCTTTAATATTATTTAAGAGAATAATTTTCATTTTGAATACATAAGCTTCATATTTCAGTAATATATTTTTTTTTAATTATGTGGGAATATTACTCCTAATTTCACAATCTTCAAGACATAACAGGGGTTGGGAGGTAAAGGGGTCAAATGTACAGAGGTGTAGGATTACATAAACTTAAGTGTTACATAATAATGTAGGATGATCATCATATGATTGGATCTACGCAAATAGCTTCGGTAGAAGAGCTCAGTCTCCTGATTCTGCTTGGACCGTCGCCCATCAGAAGAGCTCGCACATGGGGATTTGCGTGAGGAGCGAGTTTTTGTATATATTTCGCCCTCAGTTTGTCGGTAATGGAGTTGACTTGTTGGAGGTGCAGGTCCCTAAAGATAGAATCTCTTGAATTTGCTCTTTCAGTAATAAAATTTCTTTTTGAAGAACATATATCTTATCTTTAAAAAATTATAACAATCATCTCTATGAATTAATTAGTTTATGAATTTATTTTTGCGTAAATTATTAAGCACAAGTGACTTATTTACAACACTCGTTATGTTCGTACTCTAAAAAGACCATAGAGTTCAATTAAGAAGAAGCTCATTGTACTTATATAAAAAAAACTGTTTATTTAATATTTAAATACAAGAGTGTAAAATCAGCGAATTTTACGTCCGATTGGACATACATTTTTTATAATCCACATTCGAAATTTAAATTTTTTAAGATTATTAAAATGTGAAGTTTAGGTAACAAAATACCAACAGAATTTTGACTTTGAGACAAAATTTGCTTTTTTATTATGATTTCTTTTTTTTTCTTTTATCAAAAGTTGGCAGTTGAAACGGTAAATATAAAAATTTGAAAACTGGAAACATTAATTGATTTGAAACAAAGGCACGGTCCTATGGCATAGCCGAGACCAACATTTTGTGTAGTTTAAGGGCAACAATGGCGATCAAATTTTGACTCTGAGACAAATTTGTTGAATAGTTTATGACATTTTTTTCGCCCTAGTTAAATAAAAATTCAAAATTTTCACTGAGTGCCATAATGTGAAACATTACGAAACTCAAATGGAAATCGAAAAGCGTTTGTTTGGATACGGGAATGCAAAAAATCATTTTTGAACTGTAATCTGTAAATAAATAAAAAATATAATTATTACTGTTTTGCACAATATATGTAAATTGTGAGTGTGTAAGTAAGTGAGTGAGTCGTGACTTTACCTTACATTACTCAAAATGAGTAATACATACACAAATCCAAATTTTGATAGCTCTAACAAGCATTATATGAACCTAGTTTTCGATATTTTTGTTCAAATTGGTTTTGGTATTTCAATACGACTCTGTATGGACACTATTAACTTGTTACTATGGAGAACATTTCCTTACTTCAATGAAATTCGCGATATTAATCCTAATCTATCTAATTGAAAGGGAGGCCGCTGCAACAGCCCTAACGTCAATGCTCAACCAAGTTTCTTCCTCAAACACTGGCTTAAGAGTAAATGTGCGCTTCGTTGTAAAGTGCGTAGTTAATTTCATACAGAGTAAAAGACAAGTTAAAAACACTTGCGATCCTGTGTATATTTTCAAAACCTAATTATATTAATCACAGATTAGTTCTATTTCCAATTAGATAACATTAGGTTATTTAATTTTTCGAAATAAAAAACGTTTACATGAAACAATTGTTTTTTTAAAGACAACAATGTGTAATACTTGAAAAATACATAATAAAACGTAATTAGATTTGTACACAACAATAGTAATAAAGTAAACTTATTTCAAAATTGTTTATAAAATCCACGTGTCTTCTATTTACTTATCAAAAACACTCTAAAAAACCTTCAAACAAATGGTCTTAAAAGTTTAAAGTACTTAGACACAACAAAAAGCGAAATACCTTTAACTGTCCTACTTTTCCAACAATAAAAATTACAAATTGGCACAATTTCATGAAATGATATCGCATAAGATAAAGCGTGGAGCAAATTTACAAGAGATTCCACAAAAGAAAGAAATCCTTTATCATATTTCCGGTATTGTGGATGCCATAAAAACGGAATCATTTCTATCTTAATATTCGCGATAAATCACTCAGACAGACCATAATCGCTTCACGTAGCAAAAAAGGCTTATCACTGGACGGAAAAATTCCAAGTGCTAAAAAGATGGAATAGTTTGTTGACCTAAATAAACAGGAAAAAAACAACTTTAAGGTAGAAGAATATTTTACAATTTCTTCCTGAACTTTAAAAAAGAAAAAGGTTAAAAGGAAAATTATTGATTGGTGAGATTTTTTGCAGAAAACTTTTCCGTCTGCACAAATACAGCTACTCCATGGCTTAAGGGTGAATCTGAAGAGAGGAGCAAAATAAAATAGAATTGTGAATATTAAAATAATACCATAAGCATAAAGTTAATCTTGCGGAATTATAAGAATTTTCAACATGCTCAGAAGCTCTCGCACACACACACTCCCCCACCGCCTCTCACAAGATAAATGAAAACTCTTAGTCATTCATTCCCCCCTTTTCAGCAAATAATACGAAATATGCGGAATACACAACACTTATGACTTATATACCGCTTAATCCCTGCAAATCCTAATATTTTCTCATTTCTCCGTCTAACGGAGCAAAGCAAACATTATCATCTGTAATTATTTTAATAATACCACAAGCCATACGTCTTCCGATGCTCCTCTATCGCATTTTCACCGCCTCTTCCTTCCCAGTCTGCAAAGGTTTTAATTGAAAAATATGAGCCTTATTCAACACAACTTCCCATATCCAAACGGATTAAAACTACACATTAATTATGCTGCAATTGCAGTTATTGCAAGAAAATATATGTTTTGCCTTATTTTAATTTTGTCTCAAATTAAGTGATTTAAACAGCAATTTCAGTATGTATTCAATCCTCAAAATCTTTCGTTTCTAAATACTATGGTAATTGCAACCATTCTATGTCTAACCAAGAAGCTTTTTCGTTATAGGTGTCATCAAATGGTAAATAAATACGTTTGCTAATTATTCACAATTGACAATTTTGCTACTTAATCAAAAAAAATTTTTTTGCACTTTCGTATCGGTAGGTTAGCTTTTCGACATAGATTTGAGTTCCATAATACCTCACTTTTTGCACTATTGCAAATTTTAAATTTTTATTTCAGTAACAAAAAAGTCAAAATCCACAAATATGTTTCATAGTAAAAAATTGTACAAATTTCAATCCAGGCCGTTATAACTTTCAAATAGTACCGGTAAACAGTTCAAATAGAGACTGCTGTAACAGCTAAATTTTATAAAATTAGTTTAACGTAAATCTCTAAGGAATGTGCCCTACTCGTTTACACCCGAAAACGACGTAAAACTCGCTTTACGCCTTGAATTTCACACTCGTTTTCTTATTAAAAAACGGCAAAAACCAAAAGATTTAGTTTTTCGATGCCTATGCCATGTAATAGAAGCTTTGAAAACCTGTCAGACAATTGAAACAGTTCATTCATTATTACAAAATGTCATTAATGGGAATAAAAAAAAGAGATTAAATGATGAAAACTGTGAACTGAATGAGTTAATTAATGGTTTAAACGTGGTCAGATTTGTGTCACAGCGAATCAGGTCACTTGGGCAAGTCCTGATAATGCCAGAAAGTCGAACCCTACGGAAGGTTTTTGGGTTATTAAAGTTATTAAAAATTATAATTGGAACAAATATATTACGAAACGAAAAGCATTTCGAACATTTCTTTTATTACTCTTACTTTTTACCGAGGATTTAATATTGTTTAAGAATTTGGCTTACTAAAAGGGAATTTGCATACAAAGAAATTGGTTTAGATTTTTTCAATACTACTACTGTATAGTTACTTTAATGTGTGCAAAAAATTCACCATTGAAAGCCGGGTTTAATTATATATTTTTCCAAACAGTTTCATACAAAATTTCATATTAATCTCATTTATTCGCAAAATATTAAATTAAGGATAAAAAGATATCATTATTTGAAGCATATTTAGAAACCAAAGTCAGCATTTGAGAAAAACTTCACTTTTAGTTTTTTAATGTAGAAAAATTAAAATGGAAAAATAAATCACAGCCTTTTCTATTTATTATAATAAAAAATTCAAAATATAGCTACTTAAATATTGGTTTATAATTATCTGTGGGTATTATAATTAAACAGACTATAATTATGAATCACTTTATAGAAGAGTAAGCATTGACTACTATATTGTAAGGATTTTTCAATAGAATTTTAATAGAATGATTTATTTGTTAGATAATATAATCAGACTAGTAAACCATAATAAAATTTATTAACATAATTTATGATACATATTGCGAAAACTTCTAAAAATAGACATTCAAAATGTCCATTCCAAAAAACTGTCTAACCATTATCTCTATAATTTTATTGCTGATTGCCGGGCATCACACCACATAAATCAATTAATATCCGGTCCTTAATATCCCAAATTCAAATATAGCTAAAGGATTTCGCACAAATCCGATCCGTTTATATCTTAATCGAGTGGACACGATTTGGCTATTAAAATGAAAAATGGTCTTGCAGTAATCAGGAACGTATTGACTTTGGGTCTAATCCCGTTCGACTCGGTTTCAGTTCGACAGAAGTTAAATGCCCGTTTCTATGCAGCCTTTGGACTGAGGACATTCAGGGGATTCCACTTAAAGGAATCGATGTCAGAGCTCCAAAAATGATGAATTAACCGAACGACCCATTGGACAAATGTCGACATAAATATGATGTTTAATTCGGTCGGACTGAGACATGAGATTTGTGTGGGGCTCAGATCTGTCCCAGTGGTGAGTAAACAACTTGATAATGGATCCAATGTCTTATAATCCTATTTAGACAAAGACACATCCACATAAGGATAAATAAGTTCTTGAGAAACTTAACTGCTCGCCTCCGCCCAGAGAGAATCAAATTTAATTGTTAGGGTTACTATACATTAAATAGTGCTCTGAAATTATTTCAATATTAAATTTTTTAAATGATTTCAATATAACTTATTTAAAAAAATTAATAAATTCCATTTATCTTAGACTTCTAGGGTTCAAATAAAATAAAAAAAAAATTTTTTTTAATGAAAAATAAATATAAAACAATAAACGTTTATAACCAGTCGAGCTCTACTCTAGTGATTTTCTTTTCAGAGTTATCAAAAGAACTATAACATACATTTACCAATTACTTTAACAATTAATTAATCAAAGCGATATAGAAATGAATAAAAAAACATTCTATATACAAGGAAACACAACCTTTAACGACCACTACAATGGGAGATTAAAACACTAATGGGTTTATAAATTGTAAGATTTTCACCACCGTAGCAGAAAATACCGACCGCATGACCATCCCTTTTGCTTAATTCATACGTATATGTATTAATTTTATTTAGCAGCCAAATGTTGGAGTGACGTCCGGTTATTTTTCGAAATTAGTACGTGTCATTGTAGCTTTGTAATCTTCACAATATCCTAATGGTAAAACATAATGGTAGGTAAGATATAAGGTATGAGTGTAGGAAGAGATAAGAGAACTTTAATGACTTACACCCTGTGATGTAACGAGATTTGTTGTAAGTAGTAATTGTAAATATTATTATTGTGATAATAAATAAGTGTTGATTTAGATGTCATAGAGTGCGTTTCGTTTTATATAATTAGCCTTTACAGCAGCGAGATCTTGCCGACGAGAATGGGATAATAATATAAGTTATATTTCTTAGGTAAAATATACAACATTTCATACCATTTTTTAACAGCAAATTTTCAATCTTTTAATTGTAATATATAATGTTATGTTGTAATTTAATGATATCTCAGAAAATAATACTACAAAAGTTTATTTAAAATTAAATGGTGGATTGATCAACAAATAGATTTTACAACGTATAGAATAGAAATTGATTATCGATTAAACTGATCGATCGACGTGATATGGCTTGCTAGAGTCTCTTCGAGAGGCCAGTTGAAAGACTTTCTATTGGGTTGGTTCTTCCTGAGTCACATATCAGAGGGAATCAACTCCAAATCCAAAAAATAGTTGGCGTTCGTTTACCTAAAGGTTTCAAAGAAAAGACATTACATTTTGAGGATTCATTGACCTGAAGGGTTCCAAATTAAATTATCATTTTTATGTGTTTGGATTCTTAATGAAGTTGATGCATTTCTAATGTAAATTATACCGATTGAATCTTGTTGGGTTAAACTTGAAGCAGGAGCACAATTAGCGGTAAATTGTCATTATTACAAAGACAAAATGTCTGTAAAAGAATTCGTACGTAGTACGTAACACATTGTCGGAGTTGAATTACAAATAAAGGTAAAAATTGGAAAAAAAATGTTTTGACACAAACTTGAAAAATAAAACTGACAGTTATACTAAACGTGCGCCACCTAGAAGCACAGCAAGCTAAATTCATACAAAAAAGACAGTTTGCTTTGTTTTCAACTATATTTTAAACTGCGTCAGCTTTAAATATATTGTGTCTTGAAATTACCAAATTGACACGTTCGCCATTTAGTGGAATATTTTTGATCTTCTTGAATTAAATTTAAAATGGATTTTTTTTTCTTTAAAACCCGTTTTAAACAGGATCTGGAAGAGGTGTCATGAATAAAATAATGGCAATTATCAGATTTTATAGTAAAACTTTATAAAATTTGAGTTTTACCAAAATTTTAATTTAAATCCATTTATGTGCATTAGTATTGGTGTCGCGTACAATTATAATTTTAATATTATCATTTCTCTACGTTGTTTTTCGACGCGGTTTAGCACTACTGTGTGACATGTTTTAAATGATGTTAACGAAAACGTAAATTTGACAGCTTAATTTACAACAACAAAATGGATGTATTATATAATTTTATTAGTTGAAAAGTGCCGCGAAAATATATTTTAATCATTTTCAAAAATTTGCAAAACCGTCCAAACCATTCTCGAGTCATAGCTAAGANGTGACATGTTTTAAATGATGTTAACGAAAACGTAAATTTGACAGCTTAATTTACAACAACAAAATGGATGTATTATATAATTTTATTAGTTGAAAAGTGCCGCGAAAATATATTTTAATCATTTTCAAAAATTTGCAAAACCGTCCAAACCATTCTCGAGTCATAGCTAAGAATTCGTGGACCGATTTATTGTTAATTACTAAGACCAAATAATTATTATAATTATTAAAAATTAAATTATAAGGCACAGGTTGGTTAATAATTATCAATATAATAAAATAAATAAATTTAATCTCATATTTCGTTCTGGAAATACAAATTAACCGAAATACGAGTACAACAACCCTATTCAAAATGTTGAAACTTTCTCTGTTTTGCCTGCAGTTGTTTAATGCAAAATTTCAATGCAAATAATAATGAAGAGATTAACAATATCAATTCCGTGTTGGGGTTAGTCTGGTTGACCTGGACCATTGAAATGCAATGTGGAATAGGATTCTGTGTCCAGGCCGAGAGCGAGAGAGAGAGAGATATTCTTATTGTTTAATCAGTAGGGCATCGCATCGAACAGCACTTCCTGAACTAAAATGTCACATGTTCCAATAAATCATAAACCGAATCCAGCCCTGAAATCAGAACAGTATTCTTCTCCGAAATAAATTACGTCTGAACACGAATAAGTTTCGCAATTCGGGCTCATTGTTGTCGAATGAGTATTGTTTTTGCCCATGCCCCCCGCAAAAGCCCAACTAGAGCCCAAACCTGAGCACCAAATTCCGATTCTATCAAGCCCGGATTAGAGAGGATTCCTTCGCCGCAAATAAATTGCGTTATCGGTTTTATCATAAATATTTCCACGGTGTCACTAAGCGCCAAATTCGCATATGTGCTGAATGAATTATGAGGCGGGATTAGGATTTGCCGACAGCCTTTCGTCGACTTTACTCCAGTGACATCCTCACGCGTTACCTTACCTAAACACAACATTTTTCCCAGATTACACACGACTCGCTCAACAGTTCACATAAAAAAGACATCTATTTCCTATTTACAGACAAACATCTGGACTAGAACAGAAAGTAGAAAAACCTAGCCAACAAATTATTTAACTTTTAAAAATCTTTTTTTTTCGTTTATGGTTTTGTCGCCCGGGACAGTCGAGTAGAAAATTTTCCGCCGCCCTCAAAAAAATTTTAAGTTAAGGAATAGCAACTATTTGAAATGAATATAATAACCTGATGTTCATAAAATAAAGTTTTGCATTTTATATAGAAATATCGCATTTTATGGTAAAAAATTCCGTCTTCAAAACTGTGCTGCCCACTCTCTATATAATAATAATACCTTTATTCAATTCAATAACAATATATATGTA
>JXOV01037732.1:0-18179 GCA_001014945.1 Clogmia albipunctata
GCTGCCCTTCTAGGTGGCGCACGTTTAATGTGTTGTATCAAGCACGGTAGATAAGCATTGTTAAACAAACGGATCTTCAATTAAGCATCACTTATTGACCTATGTATTTATAAAAATGGTTTTTAAAAATAACTATTATTATTATTAAAATTATTATTTAAATCCAACTTAGAAACAAGTGTAACATATTTAACATTGCTTAATTTTTCCAATTAATTACCTTGTAAATTACATGTGAATTTAGTTTATAAACTAATTATATTAGTTGATTAGTAAAATAGTTAAATCGCGTTTCACAAAATAAATATAGTACATGATTTACGAGTAGGTATGTTATTACAACACGATAATTAAATAAACAATGTTAACGTTATTTACTTAAACTAAAATGTTTGTAGAGATTGCGAAAAATTTATTCTCCGAGCATATGTAAATTTTGTTTTAGGGTTATGTTAAAATTACTATTATTTGGCTTTTTAATAAATCTGAATCACAGATTTATACAATTTTAATAAAAGTACTATTTGTGTTTCAAGCGAATCAATTATGTTCCGGTCGAAATGTTTACCCATTGACCTATTGTTTCGTTCCCCAATTTAAAAACCACGTCTGGCCAAGCACAAGACTGGTGTGCGAAAACAGTTTGCAATAGGCGTTCCGAGTGCTAATATTCGTACTGGGATCGCGTTTTAATTTACCTAAAATTGGGTGCGCGCAATAACTAAATAAATAGTCGAAAAAGTAATGATATCTCCAATGTTTCGTGCGATGGTGAGATGAAAGTTTCATTTTCCTCGAGAAAAGTGGTGGCTCTCGAGCAGCCACACCACCGCCACAATGGGATAATTACCAGCTAATAAACAATTTTCGCCGCCACGAAATACTTTGAATAAGTAAAATTTTTGTTTCGATTTCAACAATGGGCAAGTCAATTTTGTTTGCAATTAATTTTGTTAATTGAAATTGATATCAGTGCGAAATCTTTGCCATTTTAAAGTGAGAGGGTCATTCGGGCGGGAAATGGGCCGAGTTTAAGCGGCAGCAACGGCAGAACTAGGGCCTAAGAAAGCGATTTCAAGTCCATGTCCGGCGGTGCCTCCATTTAAATAGTCACTCTTCTTGATCATCAGATAATGAGCATGTTATATAGTGAAGCGCGGAGACGGCGGAGACCTTGTTGTCGTCAAGAGACCGAATAAATGGATGCTGGAACACAATTTGAATTGAAATGACATGAATAATGGACGATAATAGAGAGATTTCTCCTGAATTCCCATAGATGGGCACACTCACAACAGAAGTTGATGCCAATTTTAATTGTTTGCCAAACAACATCATGTTCAACCAGTGCCCGCACCAGAACACAAAGCCAGAATCTATCCATTAGTTTGCAGTTAGACGGATTTCAAATTCAGATGCGTTTCTCCTCGTTACTTGTGACATTATCATGTCATTAACCATGGCATGTTTAGTCCACAGTCTATAATCATTTACCTATAATTGATGGTTTGGTCTGGAATTTGCGGTAAATCACTCTGGTCACGCGGCTCTCGGTCGGTCCCCACAATGGATCTGCATTTCTCCAAGAAAGCCAAATGTCCTCCTGCGATATATGAATTAAAACAATGAGACTGAATCTTATCTGATAATTTAATAAATTTCAAGAGTACTTTTAATTTTCCGATTGTCGGTCGAGCCTAGAGGAATGATATTCAGAAATCGGACGATTGTCTCAATTTCTGGGTGGTCCCCATGAGTCCATGAGAGAGCAGCAATTAATGAAGCACCTAAAGTTCCGTTCCATTTTAAAATTTATCACATACTTAACTTTTTATTTTGCATTATGAAGACCAGAGAATTAAGTCCCGTTAACGTCCCAAGAATTTTGCAATTCCATTCATTTACGGCCAGATCTGGAAATCCGCCGATTGTCCATCATCAAAAGTTCTCACCAGAAATATACGAGTATAAGCTATACAATCGGAAAATAAAGACTTAACCCAAAATATTATCGCTCTGGAGTTATCAACTAAGCCCGTTGCGTAACGAAAATGGCCTGAATCAGGCCTCAGCACACCTCTCAAACCGAAACCGTATTATTGAAAATATTATCCGGCCATTTGTTTTGGGTCCACATTCGGCGGATAATTAAGCCGATGTTAATCCACCACGAAACCAGAGTAATTAATTACCTTTTAATTAGTCCAATAAAGCGGTTTTGTTGGGGCGTTTCATACGTTAATCAAAGCAGTTTTTAGCCGCCCCGACACGATGAATTGCCGAAGAAAAGAAACCACTATCTATTATTTATGAAGGAGATAGTTGTATCTTGATTCGCAAAATTGATACAAGCTATCAATGTCTTTGCCGGCAATTATTCATAGGCAATCAAAGGTGAATCCCAGTGGAGTTCAGGCGAAACGAAACGAATGCGGAAATCATAAATTGGCGAGATGAGATGTTTATGTGCAAATATTAATAAATCTAAGTTTCTTTAATCTAATCCCAATTGATCTCAATCCATCAGTGCTTCAATGGGGATCTCGTTGGCTATTTTTGTGGTGAAGCTCATAAATCACGGGCATTGGCCGCTGTTTCCGGAAATAGGAGCAGTTGCAGCTCCAAACAATCGCTGGTCAGGTTCATGGAAATGCACACACCTCGCCGTTTTTATTTCAGGTGTGGTCAAGAGTAATTGAAAATTCGCATATGTAAAGAAAAGTAATAAATTTAAATAAAGGAAAATCATTTCCACGAATTTCATTCCATTAGGCGAATAAACATTAGGATCCCATGCTGTCGAGGATTATTATTAGGAGAAAAAAAAACACGGAATGAGGGACAGATCTGGGATCGGCCCACTCTGACAAACGACTACAATTCTAAAATAAAAATTCAACTCAACTATTTCGTAATAATGGCTTTTCAATAACTGCTAATCGGGGCAGCGGCGACGACATCCGAACAATGGGACCACATTTGCATAATTCTAGAGCCGTGATTATTCATGGCATGAACTTCAGATTTGAGACCGTGGCACAGAAAATGCAGATTTTTCGCATAGTTGGTTTTGCGAAAGAAATGTACGCGGGTAGTAGTGGCTATTGGGCTCTGTTTCATCCGTCAATTAAAAATCGGTATTACATCAATAGTCGAGAGTTTCGCAACCTGTTAGAATCACGACCAAACGTCAGGCTCTCGTTTGAAGTGACCATGACTTTGGCCACTTCCCTTTCCTCAATTACCAAAGTGTTGCGACACAGAAATGGGCCACCAGATGCTGGGAATCTCATTCATGTTGGGCAATGCAAATTCGTCAGATGTTTTCTGTTAATTAAATTGTGGATATTGTAAAACTAACTCGACAGAAGAGGCGTTTTCAATTGGACTAGTAATGAGGAGCCAGCCTGACCAATGTAAATAATACGGCTGATTGATCGGTTCTTATAAATATTAATAACATCCAGTGTGTACAGATTGCGCGAACTTGAAATAGAAATTCAAAGTCCAAAGAAGAGAGAAAGTTCCAATGGCGTGCGATATTTCGTGCAATGAATGAAAGGCTGCTTTGCCGGTGCGTTTTAGACGTTGTCCATCCAAATATCCATCTCCCTCCCAGCAATAGTCAGCAACAACATTGAATAAGAAGAAGTGGAGGAAGAAATAGAAGGTTAAGTTTTTCTTTTCAATTAAGAACTTTTCGATTAATGGCCGTTTGTTTGGGTGCGCGCGCAGCTCGCGACCAGTCAATCTTCTGGCCATTTGTTGGCTGAGATGGCTCTCGATGAATGCAAAACACGTGTTTATTTTGATTTGAAAGCCGATGCGATGATAAATGGCCAGGCCGGGATAAATTGGCATGGGAGAGGAAATTGCCGAGATAAAAGTGTTAAATGGCGAGCAGTGTTTTTGTGCACAAATTCGTCCAATTTCGCATCACTATGACAATCGCCAGAGTCTGTCTAAAATGCGAAAAATTAATTAAAAACGCGACCAGCACTGACATTTGGATCACCGATTTCCCTTTCAAATAGTCACCAAATGAGGCACGATTTATAGTCCAGAGGCTTCATTACCATAGCGACACTCGCACACACGTTCTTTGCGGTCTAGTTTTATTTTAATTGAACGCAATTTCTTGCTATTCGCTGCTTTTTATAAGTACTGGGGATTTGCAAATCAAAATCCACAGGAGTCACTAAACTGAACTTTGAATCTCCCAAGGTTACCTTCTGACTTGGCCGGATTCAGGCACCGGTGTGGCGTATCGCCCCAGTCACGAACAGACGAGTCCCTTTGAAATTGCCTTTTAGAACAGTAAGTTCATATAAGTAATTCTTAGCGCAATCGCACTTCCCTGCGACCGGTCATGACATCGTAAACATATGAATGAATCAGTCAGTGGAAAATTTGGGCACAGCAGTACATAGTACGCGTCCCGTTCTCTTCGTTATCTCTCCTCTGGTGACGCGTGTTTGCAATGTGATTGTATCGGGATGAGTGGCTCCAGTAGCATTACCTAACCAAGTTTATGGGCGCAATTGGTCCATAGAGTTCCGAAATTCCGTGCATTTTCATGAGAGGAAGTTGTGTAACGCGTTTTGAATAAACTTCAGATTCGGATGCTTGGTGGAGAAGAAAAGACAATACAAAATGCCACAACAAAACACACCCATCGAGATTCCCACACAGATTTCGGATTAAGTACAAAATCTAAATTGTGTCAGAAAAGTGTCAATGTAGTATCGAATTTTAAGTGACAAATCTATAGTTACAAATCTTCTTTGGAGTTGACTGAAATAGAGACGAGCGACATGACATGGCCCGAACTGGGACAAACCAATAATCTGGCCACGACAACCTGATAACAGATTTATTGATTTTTAATCGATACCCATTAGAATAAATTCTGACCGAGGTACACAAGTCATAAATTTGGAGGCGACATAGTTCCGGTGTTCTATTGTGAATGGTGCCGGGTTTTCAATTAATACACCTCTACATGCCGCAAGGGCCACAGTGAAATCCAGTTTATGTGCGCCGCGATTCCAATAAAAGGATGTATTTAGCCAGAAGAAAAAAGGTAAATTCGTCTAACCTAAATAGCCAGGGTAATAAAACTGAATTAAAGGCCACACAATTACAGCTTCGTGGACTGAATTACAATATGTGTGTGGCTATGTGTGGACTGACCCAGTTCAGGAGGGAGAACAATCCATGGGAGGATGGTGGTTAGGGCACAGAATTGACAGGTGTTAATAAATTTCTCCTTATCAGTCTCTCTGTATCAATGACGCAGTTGATTTGCGTCTCTCTCTCTCTCTTTGATTCGCCACATTGGGCAGATTGCTTGGTGCGCTTATCTCAAATCGGTCCACTGCTGAGAGCCTCAAGACTAGTATTCTTACAACCCACAAATGATATCCATTTCTGAGCAAAGTTTTATTCCTAGAAATACAATCAAAGAATTTGATTCAATTGTTCCCTCCTTTTGCCATATAATTTATCTCTTGGGGTTCAGCTAAGAACTGAATACAACAAATGCTGTTCTCAGCACAACCATGGTCTACCACAACAATTGTTTCGAGCCTTTGCGCGATGGTTTAGGAGTGTCTGGCGAATGTCTTTTGATGGAGACATTTATTCAATTCGTCTTCTTATTAGTCCTTCATTGTTATTTAAAATGGTCATCCACTTTTAAAGAAATAACAATTGTCTGGTTCGGGACACCAGAGAGAAGAGGAATTAAAGTGACCGGCAAAGGAGCCAACAATAATAGTAAAGATGCGCCGTCGCAGACCCAATTCCATGGTGAACCAGTTATTTATTCTTCAGAATTGTTGTTGCCTTTGTGAGCTGAACTGTTGAACCCGCACCCTTCTCACCTAGAGAGACACTTATCGAACAAACAACATGGAATGAAATAGACCCATAGCTGGTTTTCACCTAAATAAAACACAAACACATGGATTTGAATAATAGAATTTAAATTTGTGGCATATCGCATTTACCTGAGACTGGAATCTTCAAATTCTCTGTTCGTGGGTGTTCCATTCATATAATGTTGTGATTATTTTATTACGAGATATTGTGATTATTTTTATTAATACCATGGAGTCTCTCTTTCTTGATTAAATGAACTTGATTAACAGCCAACCAACTTCTTATCTCTTGAACAAAGGTACTTACTTTTAATGTTTGGTTTAAATTTTATCAAAACTCCGACGTCCAATTCATTTAACAAGGTGTTGATGTGGCGCCAACTTTTCATAATTTATTGATATTTGGTCGCAAGTGTGACTCTGCATGCAGAAATGGGTTAAGATTTGCATATTGTGGAGCGCGCGAAAGAGAGATCACGATTAATCGTTCTCGACGGTGCAGTTAAGATATCTGGCTCACGAATTGTTTGCGGCCTGTTTATTTATGTGCTTCAGGGACGACACTCAACCGAATGCCCTCCTCAGCAGCCTCGTGACACATTTACCAGTAACTTCTTTATTTCAAGTCTGGAAGCGGCAACTGTAATGACCGCGTGATCTATTCTTATTCGTTTTGTTCAGTACATGAGTATATTAATATTTGATATTGATTTCGATTCGGTTTCTATGGTACTTGACTATATATATATTGCTCTTGGACACGTGATTCCAATCCACTATTGGTTAATTGACCTTTATATAGAGACTGTCTTTTTGAACTTTGCTCTCAGCACAGATGGCAATTGCCTTTGAGTGTGGAATACAATAATTCTGCATATGGAAAATATTTTTCTATCCTGCTAAACTATATTACAGTGGAAAGTTATAATCCTAATGAATTAATTTACAAGATTCTTCGCCTGTTTAGTCTATAGGAAATGCACTCCAGTCATAGTCATAGGCAACAATACAATGTGCCAGAAACATCCAAAGTCGTGATTGTGGATGCAGGCTTTTGATTTCGATTGTCCACGC
The DNA here is from genome assembly GCA_001014945.1 of Clogmia albipunctata. NCBI lineage: Eukaryota > Metazoa > Arthropoda > Insecta > Diptera > Psychodidae > Clogmia > Clogmia albipunctata. Next base: position 6,957 of record JXOV01037732.1, read on the forward strand.
TTTATCGTGTTGCGCTGGGTGCTAGATCTATGGGCCGCGGAGATCGATGCTCGCGCGGGTTAAACGGCGCACAAGTTGCGATGCATGTTTGCAACCAATAAACTTTGCTCTTAATCGAACATGACGCGAACGGCGCTAATTAAATCACTTTCTTCGGATATCGCAATCTCAAAAGGTTGAACACTATCCGGCCACTATGGTCTCTTGTCGTCGTCGTCTCTCGAGGGGATATGAGATACAGAGCCAGAGAGACAATAACAAAAAAAACATCTGAGCAAACACCTCGAGTAATAGTAGCTACAGATCCATGATGTCCCTTGTTTTAAGCCTTTGAAATTAATTTTCAGTTGAAATACGTGCCAATCTCAATCAGATTCACTGCACAGCCAAGGCATATACATTGTGTCACAAATAGTCAATTTAAGAGCTTTTTATCAAAGCCCAAAGCCGTGCAACACCACAGTTGCACACATTAAAAGAAGAACAGTACAAAGAAGAAAGAAATTCCGTCACGAACTTGTAAATTGCTAACGCGACTCAATAAAATTTTTGTTCAATTATTTAATAATACTATAAAATAAAACAATACCATTTGTTTGTGTGTTTTTGCAGATCTCTCCAGCATCCACCAGCGGCGGCGGAGGAGTCTCGTGTTTTGGCGGTGGTGCGCTCGGTGATAGTGAAACCGCAGCAGATGTCAAAGAAACTAGGACATGCGAACGTCGGGACAAAAGCGAAAGTGAAGTTCAAGTTAGTGTTATTGAAGTGGGAGAGTGCTCCAAAAATAATGTGGATCCAGAAATGGGATTGACCCGAAGTGAAACAAGGAGAAGTAAATCCAGGGTTCGGGCCTATTTTAAACGGTGTAAAGATGTAATAACGGGCAATCACCATGCAACAACTGGACAAGTTATTCAAACTCAGGAACAAAACCCTCATCCTAGAGATGACGTGTCTATCAATTCATCGATTGCGTCATCCCATGAACCAGTGTCACAGACTCCTATTTGGATTATAGATAAAACAGACTCTGAATGTGGTTCTCTCACCCACATCCTCACACCAGATCCAGTTTCAGTTCCAACACCCGTGGATTACGACAGTCAGCAGATTAAATCACCTCCGGAAGAGACGACAGATAATTTGGATCAAAAGTTAAACGAATTAGAGGTGAACCAAAACCAGGAGGTAAGTAACTCTGTTAACTTTATAGGCAACAATTTGCAAAATCACTGAATTTCGCCACCCAGAAACATTTCACTTGGCTGGCATAATTGTCCCTAAACCAAATTCCATCAGCTCGATTTCGCTTCGGACAGACATCAAAGAGCCGCCCTCTCTATCTGTGTTCAATGAAGAAAAGTTGGAATTAGCCGTGAAAATCTATTTTCCAAACCTGATAGCTAGTAGGGACAATTTTGCGCTCTTTTCTCACGACCAATGTTGCCTTCCTAATTGTTATTGGAACTTTCGTTCGGTTTATGAACAATAACAACAACTACATTGTAAGCTTCATTCAACAAAGTGGAAACATACTTCGGGGTGATTTGACTCTTTCCTATTATCTATGCAATGTGGAAGTAGCTGTTTGTTTGTGCAAATTTCGCAAAATTAATTCAATTACATCGAAGGGGAATTTTCGGCACAATTTATATTTTCTTAAAGGGAAAATTGTATATTTGCATTCCCTATTATGCCTCTGCCTCTCCATCTCTTTGAATGGACATTTAGATGTTTATCGTGTTCTTGGATTTTATGGAGCATATCGTTAATTTGCTAGGGTAGAGGATTGAATTAATTTTGTCCAATATCCACTCCCCCTCTCTCCGTTAAACTATGTATGAATAGAGTAAAATATGGAATTGGATTTACTATCTCCTTCTCCAGCACATTCATTAAAGAAAAATCTCTTTCATCGAGGGACGTGATCAAGTATAAGCGACACATAACTCCGCAGCGACTCTCGACTGGTCCAAGTATATTATCGGATCGGATAATGTGCGCCATTACAGAAAATGAAAACGGTCTATTTGGACACGAAATCCCCTAATGAACAGCCACTGATTTACATTTATGGACTCCGTCCAGAGAACTGTGGTCATGCAGATTTGGCGACGACCAACCGACGTGTTTAATTAGAATCGATTTCTGGAGAATATGATAAAAGGTTGCACAAGTTCAATCCAGGTTGGTGCCATATGCGATCGCGCACTCCTGCTTACCGTGAAAAGGTGCCGGATTTGAGCTTAACACGACGCCAACGGGTCATCGGGTGAACTCTATACAGTCAAATGAACACAGCCGATCAGCTTCCATTTTGCGGCCACATTTGCAAATTTATTTAATTGAATTTTGCTGTGTGTCTCCACATAAAGAGTGAAATGTCACTGTTATTTTCTATTAGCATTCTCTTTGATACGGTCAAAGGCATTAAAATATCTCGACTGCTGTAAGTAGGTTCCACACTGATGACGAGATGAAACTGAAAGGGAAGCGGTGGTGAGCGCGCGCGCGAAGGAGGAGATGGCGAGCAGCAGCTTCATGGACACAGAGAAAGCCGCCGCAAAGACCAGATTAGATGCTGGTGTAAGCCATTCTTAACCGAATCTGTGCTCGTCCGAATTTTGTTTACATTGTTGTCGATTTCTAAACCCGATATCTAGTCGTTCGTATATTGAGACAGTTTCCTCCACGCAAACGAGCTCCATTTGTTGGCCGGCATGGCATCGCCAATTGGATGGCGAATTGAACACACAATCAAATCTGATTGAGTGCGCGATTATAGGCAGTGTGCAATTAATTCAGCAAAGACACATATTCAAATGTAAGACTCGGATTCCTTCTCTATATCGTGTGATTTTATCGCGAGACAGTCGCTATAAATGGATTACTTTCGATTGCACTGAACGAACTCTCTGTCAGCGAAAAACAGTCCGATTTTGGCGATTTTGTTCTGGTTTTTTTATGTTTTGTTTTGCTTATTGTTGTCCATGCCTCCACACCGCCAGTGAAAACAAAATTCAATTATCTCACAGTCGGCTTCAATTAAGTTAATGGGGTCTTATGTCTTAGATCGTATCCACTTAATTTTATTTACATTTATCATTTGTATTTGTACAAATCGAAGAGCTTTCTTCTTGTCTTCCATTTCATGTATATCTCTTTGTTTAATCGTATTTTAGCAATTGGCAAATATATTTTGACAAATTCATTGGGCTAATTATATTATCTACCTGTGGAATCTCTTTTATAGTTTTTATAGACCGATAGCTTTTAAATTGGATTAAAGCGATTTGAGTTGTTATTAAAACTATTTGTAAAAATATAAACTTTACAGATTTTTGTAAAAATACACAATGTGTGATATTTATTTTTAAGCATTTTTGTTGCATAAATTGATATTATGACGGTAAAGTTCGTTCTGTCATATACGTTTTCATAGCACAAATGCTTTAAAAATTTCTTAGAGCGCTATAGTGCTGCAATTCAAATATAACGCTTTTATTTTAAATTTTATTTTAAGAAATCAAATGTTTTTTTTTTAATTTTGGTGTTAAAAATGCATAAAATTTTGTATAAAACTCAGCCGATAAGCACTATTGAAACACAAGCACTTGCTACGCAAGTGGTTTTAAAAGACCCTAGTATTTAATAATGCCTTATCTTATCGTGATAGTTGTATAAATAACTATTTAGGAAGAAATATACATATTTAATAAAACATGACGATAAACTCACTAAATTTAAAATGATTGAATAACTCTTAAGTGATTGTAATATACTAAATTATACCAGACCATATAACACTTTGAAAATTTATTGTATTATCCGGTAATTCCAATAATCGTAATATGAAATTGCAAATTAATATCGCTCACCGTAATGGCAATAATTTATCTTTAAATTGTCATTAATGCAAATTACTGGAACATAAAAATCTGTCAAAACATTACATTGCCTGTCGAAATCGGACATTAATTAAGAAACATGAAAAATGGTTTATTTCAATTTGGCTCATTATAGCTGGAAAGGTATGTGGAGACTATGGAATATGGACCACGACTTTTATATGGGGATATCACCCAAAAGAATGAAGTCAAAGCGATGATTAATTCCGAACGGTCATCATATTGATTTATTGGGGCTTCAGTTCAAAAGACTATATGATTCATCACCGCTTTACATTGTAAGATTTCTTTGGCGGTCAACAAAACGGCACCGATACATCAGTTTGGAGAAATGCTGGCATCTCGCATAAATGTGCCACGTTCCGACGAATGTGTGTCGGAAGCCGGAACACGGGAATTGTTAAATTACTGGTCTAATAGTTATGACGAGGGAAGAGGAGGACAATGAGCATTGTGGCACCCGCGCGAGCTCGATATCATTGATTAGATTATGGCACGTGATTGCAATTTATGCAATCGCGGTTAGTCAACGGGAAGTTAATTAGGGACGTCGAGCGCGACTCTCTCGGAAATGCACAACATGATGGTTAAATGGGAGGGCACGTGACTCTGGAGTCCTGTCGCTGCGAGGGTCCACAAGCAAACTTATGTAAAATTTTCATTAATAAGGCCCAGCAAAATGCCAAGTCGTAAATTATGACAAAATGTTTGACACTCATGAATAAACTTGTTTGCAAACAGTATTAAATACGAATCCTGTGCGAATACGAAGAGTATTGGAAAATGTCGCTGGGAGCAAAATTCTTATGTCCACCCACCAAAGAAAAGATGTTCTTCTGGTTCTTATGGCAATTTATAATATTTACGAACACTGAATCGCGTGAGAAAATGAAAGGTTTTGCCAAATTATTTCTTCGATTATTGCAACTTATTTCGAAAACATCTACTAATAAGAAAAGGTGCAATGGCCGGAAGCGACAATAGCAATTTATGGGCAATAAGAAGACTCTATCGAGGCATTAAAGCCTTTTGGCAAAAATTAGAATACTTAACGAGTTGGAGACGGTTCTGCCTCCTCCTGATCGATCTACCAGAAGATCTCTATTATAGCCTAAAGGAGTAGCGATGAAAAACGTTGATAAATTCACCAGTTGACCCATTTCCCATGAATAATAAAATTATAGGTTTGTCACAGTTGAGTCTGTTTTTATTAATGGTCTCAATTTGTGCCTTCATTTCGGAAAACTTTTCCATTTTCTAAACGGTCACAAAAATAGTCAAACGATGTTTTGTGTCATCCGGCTGTCTTCAGCAGCATTCTTCTAATCAATTCCAAATCGAATTGAAAAATATCCAGAATCGAAAACTGTTCAATTTATGCATTTTAAATGGCATTTCTGACACATTATTATTTGTCATTAAATCACAATTTACCTGACCACCTCGCCCGAGTCGAGTCGTTGGCTCAAATGGCTGAACCTTTCTCGGTGCCAAAGCGATAAGACAGTGGACAAGTCTATATGTTCCATAAATTAGAATTATGGTAATTGATTAGAGAGAAGAGCTATCTGCCAGTCAGTAAGTCGTGGATCGGTCGATCCGTTCATCAAACGGCTGTCCATATGTGAGCACGACTAAATGCATCATGGATATGGTACTGTGGAGAGCCACTTGACGGGCGTTTCATTCATTTGACGACGACCGACGTGCTCTTCAGATGGTCTGTTTCGGGAGATGACCCATTGAATATTTGGAATGGCGCCACAATCGCATCCAACTCAAGCAGAAGAGAGAGAGAAAGAGTGAGAAAAGACTGTTCTTCCGGAAACAAATTCTTTGACTAGAGCTAAATTGATTTCCTATTAATAATAAACAGAAACGCCCAGCTGTCGAGAAATGTAAATTGGAAAAAATTGTTATTAAATTTCTCCAACACCAGAGTTATACGCCTAATGATACCTGCCAAAGTCAAATCAAATAACAGCAAATCCTGTTGGTTCTGTCAAATCGGCTGTGCGGTGTTTAAGCCCACTTAACGTTAAATTAATTTCTGCACTTAAATAAATACAGTCACGAATATTTAAATGCCACCATTTCGCACTACTATGTTGCCAATCTGAGCTCGCGCGAGCGCGTTTCCTTCTAATCACCTCTCCTCTGGGCGATTCGGAAGTGAATTTCATTTTCAATTATGTTCCTCTTAGTGGTGCACTTTCTGGGATTTATCTGTTCGTATATACATATTTATGGGCAGCCATATCAGAGATAGCAATAAAACACCGTTAATGTTCAGGCGAAATTAAATTATTTCTAATTCAATTAAGTATATTATGGAAATGATTTATATTTATTATTGGAGGAGTGATCGTATTAGATCGGCGAGTGCTAGATTCGTGCTCAATAAGTGTTACTGGCTTAATAAGTCTCTCTGCCTGGTATGTGGCATGGAAGTGTGGTGTAGGAAGTCTCTAAACTGCAGCATTATTCAAAATAAACATCGAAAGTTGATAGAATTTCTCTCTTGTAATGTGTAAGAAGAAAATTATCATAATAATAATAATAGTGGTTCAAGCAGCCTGTTGCGGTGGCGGGAGGTCACTCCTGAAGAGGTGCAGAGACGAATGGTAATGTGGATTTCTGTCTTGGCACATGCATATTAATGCAATTTTGTTTCTGCCGACCAATTACATTACATAAATTGTCAGTGCATCAATCAGAGAGAGGCATTATTCCACCGCTTGTCCTTTCCAATGTCGGACAGCAGCACTTGAACTCTGCACCACAATGCAAAAATAATAATATTGATGGTGATGAGGGATTACAAAGCGTCCTTCATTAAACCAATCAGTCATTCCACACCATAAATATACCTCAATTTCAATTGATGAGTGTATTATAATTTTCACTCTTTACAATAAATGATCGTTCAATTATTGAGGTTTTGCGCGCTCCAGATCGAGAGATCGTTGTGTGAAGAATTGCATGTTCACCGATAATGGCTTTCAATTTGAGTTAAAAAGGTGTAAAACGCTATACTTAACACACTTTTCAAAAGCAAACAGCAATTGTGGTAAACGTTGTGTCTCACTTTTATCCCATTTAAAGATGATGAGATTGTATAAACCAATTGATTCAGACAGATCATGTGTCTCATTTCCCACCAGCCAGCAATTGACTTGCAATTCAGTTTCAATGATTCTGTGCCCTGAATCAAGTTAGTCCCAGGATCAGCGCAAAATGATCAATCCCCGGCGACACCCCACTGTTTACATTCGATTTAACAAATGAATTATTCCGACAACAGTTGATTGCATGATTTCTATTCATTTATTCGTCCCCTTTTCTTTCCCTCTGTTAGTTACATTAAATATTCCTGATTACTGAAAATTGAATGTTTACCAACTTCCATTACACATTCAGACCAATAAAAGCCTATTCTATGTGGGATCTGATTAATTTATGATCAAATTTGATTAAATTAAATCCTCATTTTTTTATTTTGTAAGAACAAACAAAAATTCACCAAAAAAGAAGCGAAAAACTATTCCATTTATAATTTATCGACTTCTCTAGGGCTAAAAAAAGAAAAACTTTTCACAAATATTTGGGTAGATTTATCGAGATTACTCCTTTATTTTAGGGCATTGAATAGTGATGACCTTTTTTTAATTTTAGTGATTTACGATGACAGCTGGATAATATTCCAAATCGATATTAAAGCCTCTCTCTTGTAAGCTAATGAATTAAATTAGGGAGGGAAAAGGGTTGGAAAATGTACTCACTTATCTGGTCACTTATGGTTTACCATAAAACACCCAAACAGATGCACTTTTTATGGGACTTCCGCACCGTTGAATGTTTCCGCAGATTTTATCATTGGACCTCCACGAAACCGTTTTATTATACGATCGATGATGTGATGAGATCGAAAAAATAATAAATGCACACGCCGGTTCAACAAAACAAAAAACCGCCAGGTTGAAACTTTCCTCCAGTTACTGACAGCTCACCAGACTCTTATTTTACATAATGAATGACAATGTAATAATTGCAAATTGTTTGTTGCAGGATTATAACAGTGTGGCCAATTTGGTTGACAATTACCTGGGGCATTTGTATCCGGAGTACCAAGACCACACAAGATCGGTGCTGGTCCGTCAGGCCAGGGATTTACTGCTGTGCACTTACCAGGGAAATCTACAAAAATTTGAATCGGAATTTCTGGCCCCTGGATCTCTCCTAATCAATGATATAAAGAGTGGATGCGAATCAGGACAGGTTAGTAATTATTTTATTATTCTTATCTGTCTAAATTGAAACAACAAAATGGTTGCGTGCTTGAGTACATTTAAAGTAAGTCTCGCCAGACCAGATGGTGGGTTTAATCTTTTATCCCGGTGGTTTATTCAATTAAAACGATTTAAAGTGCGGGGATATCCAGGAAGAACCATATGGCTACTTATGTTCTTTGGGCGTTATATCAGTTTTACATGCGATCCCATCTGGAGGAGGCTTATCCTCTCCTGTCCAGACATTAAGACGCTAGTAGATTTATCTTCACGAAATTTACCACAAGTGTGTATAATATTAATATTGTATCAAAGTAATAAATATATTAGTACTCACCTTGTCACGACTTTCTGTCCAGGAGAAATTAATGCAATCCGGTGAGATTCTTATCAGTAATTTATATTCTTAACTGCAAAAATCCCTTTCGAAAAATGACTACAAGTTCAAATTATAATTGGTAATTTATTATGGTGGGAACCGTTTTATGACCTGTCAATAGACTTTTTATTGGGACCGTTTTCAAAATGAAAACATGTATTTGCTGCTGCCATCGATCTCTTTTAATTTTCGGTTTGTTTATCGATTTTTAAAACCATCATTTGCATCCACATAGCATTAAAGATGCATAGAGATGTCGTTGTCGGCCCTAATGAACCTTGTCCAAATTGGATGTTAAAGTAAAAGTGAATATTAATCGCTAATTCCGATTGTGGTCCAAAACAGCAACTCATAAGAAAAGTGGGTCTTCACATAATGTGAACGACTGGCTGACCACGACGACGACTATGGCGTTACCGAAAAAGAAAAGTGACAAGTCAATCGCCACCCTTGCTGCTTTCTACAGCCATAGTACGAGTAGCAGCAGGCTGTTCGGTGGCCATCATTACCAGTTATTCAATGTTTTGGTGCTTTGTGATGTCGAATTAATATTTACCAATATTTACTGCTCCATATAATCATTATTGAATTTTGGGAAAATAAATTGCTTTTGAGCTTTCATTTCGTGAGCCAATTTCCTTTGCGTTTATTTCAATTATCTGGCCACAAGATGGGCGCGATAAAGTGCAATTTTAATGAAATTATCCACCAGACCTGACAATCTCTTATCGCCCAGACTGTTACCGTAGAACACCGAACCATTGAGTTGTAAAAAATTATAACTTATTTATTCCAATTTGCAATAAAAAAATGAAGTATTTCAGGAACGGGGCGCAACGCCGACGCCTTTAAACTATCACTTTCAATGTCCATAATAACAATGATTACATTCGTAATTCGGTTGGAGCAGTTCCATCTGAGTCAGGCCACCACAGACAGAGGGCATTATCATTTGCCACTAGTTGCATATATTTGTATTAATATCACAGTGAGATGCAATTTTATTAAATTTATTGTTATGCAATAATGACTTGTGACTGCAAATTATCGTCATCTTCTCGGTACCATTTCCATTCCTTTAACTGTTGTTCTGTCCGTCGTTCCACTCGAGCCTGGGCATGATATAATCGTGCCAAGAACTGGGCGGCATGATGCAATAATTTCCATTCCCGGTGCTGACTGGTCAGACTTTAAACTGTTGCCCCTTTCAAAAGTCCGCGCCACGATTCCATTCGTTGTTGTATTCCCAAGGGAACAGATTGCCGATGCAATTGGGAGTGCGTGTCATTTCCTTGCATTTAAATATGATCGATTGACAGATCAGGTCTTTTAGGCTATGATTCTGAGGAGGATGATAGGAGAGAAATGAATAGGAAAAATTCTGGAGCGATTGACTGGAGATTAAACGTTAAGACATTCTAATCTATAATTGACAAATTCTAGGTTTGTACTTGACGCCAGCCGCTGAGAAGCTGATGCTCATTAAGAATGTAAATGAGTATAAATAGAAATTCCTTTCTCAAACAGTCCAATCTGGAAAAAGTCGTGAAATAATTCCAATTCTAATTTCGAACAGAGAGGCACGATGATTGAAGAAACTTCTTTCTTGTGATATATATTTATTGGAACATTACCGCCAGCTCTGACTCCAATTCCGTTAATTAGTTCTTCACCTAGCACAAATGATTACGACTCCTCAGGTAGTTCTAATTGGAAGAAATATTAATTAAGAGTGGGTCTGGCCAATAATTAAATTATCATTTATAAGACTTCTTCGGCAATTAAATCCATCACTTTAGTAATTATAACCAAAGGCGAGAAAAGTCGACACATGATGGCATTCTTCTTTCTTTAAGTCAAATCAAGTTTTAGCAGAGCAAGGGGTGTGTCTTTGTACATACTGCAAAAATTCCTTGTAAATTATAAGGTGCATTCGATTCGAATAGAAGACAAATTACATTCCCCTCTTCAAGAGTTTTACGTGTTAAAAAATGTTATTTTTTTTAAATTTGAAGTTGTTAGAACTGTAAGTTTCTGCCTCTTTAAAGATACCACGGCAAACGGTCGGTTTGGAGCACACTGTAACTAGATAACTTGAAAGAATTAAACTGTTGCTGTCCCCAGCAATCCTTATCTCTAGGCATAAGATAACAATATACGCTGTCTCCTCTCAAGATCGCCATATTGATTATATTATGGGGCCAACCGTTTTCGTAGGTCCGTCCATGGAGTTCCTTTTCCAGCATATACTTCTGCAAGGCATTCCCTCAGGACTTCGCATGGGCTATTTCGAGTACGCTCCTCATATCTCATAGCCTTTACTCCCGTTCCTATGTAAACGGGCAGTGTAAAATGATTATTTAAAACTTATTATAAAATATTTACATTTCAACAATTATTTGAAAAGCAGGCTGTGCCTTTGGGTTTTGACAGTTTGGTTTTTATNCATGGGCTATTTCGAGTACGCTCCTCATATCTCATAGCCTTTACTCCCGTTCCTATGTAAACGGGCAGTGTAAAATGATTATTTAAAACTTATTATAAAATATTTACATTTCAACAATTATTTGAAAAGCAGGCTGTGCCTTTGGGTTTTGACAGTTTGGTTTTTATCAATTTACCGCACTAAGGCGGTAAAGTACCACTT
>JXOV01037791.1:0-23145 GCA_001014945.1 Clogmia albipunctata
ATGTTAATATTACATTTTCGAATAATGTAAATTTTATTTAAAGTTTTGAATTGTGATTGACAATCTATTTAGCTGTGGAGTTTAAAAACAACCTGTATGCTCAAGTTTGACTTGATAATAATGAGTTATGTAATATATACCTTCTATCTAACATAATAACTTTATCCTTGATTGTAAAGCTTTTGTTCCAATTCCTGCTAATTGGGAGGGTGGTGGTGGAAGAGAATAATGGTCGGACAATGCTGAATGAAAGTAATCAAATAAACTTTTGATTCTAGACCAATTGAAATGGCAACTCATAAAACAATTGAATTTTGAGTTCTCTTCATCCATTCTATTTTACTCCATGTTCCTTCATACAGAGTTAATAAAATTGTATGCAATTCGCTCTTCTTAATTTGATACTATCGACGTGAACCCTGATAATCAAGGGATGAATTGTTAATGTGAAGGATCTTCGTCTCGACTCGTCTTGTTAGAGGAGAGACGAATAAAACTCAATTCAATTGCAATTATTATTATTTCACGGACTAATGAGAGAAAACAAGGAGGGACACTTGAATCGATCTGATTAGAAACAACGTCGTTGGTCTTGATGAATGATTGTTGTTTTATTATGACATAACAATAAAATAAAAAAAGTTGTTTATTGGCAGCCCTTGGAGTTCTCATTTGTCTATTGTTGGCCAGAGAGAAAAACAACAGGGCCCTCTTATGTGGTCTCCCCCCTTTATTTTGATTTATCACCCGCCCTCGTCCCGATATTATTTCTTCATCAGGAAACCGTTAATCTTCAAAGGGGTATCGCATAAAAGAATTAAATTCAAATAATATTATTTGATGAAGCAACATTTCGCGGTGAAGCAGTTTTCTCCAAGATTGCTACAATATATTAGTTAAATGTTATTCATTTAATTGTATTACTCAAATTTACAATATTATATTAATAAAACCAAAATAAATGATAAGCTTTAAAGTAATGAGAAGTTATGAGAATTGAAAAGAATTCTGAGTATAAGTTTTTAGTTGATTCTTTGTTTGAACAATTTTTAACAAATTATTGCCAATTAGTGTAAAATCGCAGAATATTTGAATATTAGCTCACTAATACATAATGAGTCATTTTTATTTTTGGATTATATTACTATTGTTAAATGCTTCACCTTCATTCGATTGGACTTTATTGTCGAAAATGGGTTTCGATTTTTCCATCGCCGAGTTTCACGTCATGACTCTCAGCTACCGGTCTAACCCTTAACGGGTAACCCGGTTTTTCTATGACCCTTTTTTTTATCAGCGGTGCAATCCGCTCCATATTTTAATTTTGCCATACTTATGTTTCCCCCTGCTATAGGGGTGTCTACTTTTCTCGCGGTTCTGTCATTATTGCTCTGCTTACCGCCCTATGTATTTTATTCAGAAACATAGACAGATACCTACTATATGCTCCACTGATGTATTGAGAGCACGCTTAATCGCACAGTCTCATCGACATGGCCAGACGGATCAGTCTTCCCACCTATTGTATGAATGGACAGTTTTAGCCGGTAAAAATCTGACACTCGTTTTGTATCGTCTTTGTGTGATGGATACCGTTTCTTCAGGACAGGGATTTTCATCCTGTCCTACTTCAGCGCATTCTGAGACAAAAAAATATTTTTAGGGTTTTGTTTGAAAAGGCTGAGTTATTTCACTTCCTATGCGTTTTTCTCATATGTTAAGTTATTCAAATGAGGTTTTATTTAACGCATTGAGACTTTTTTTTAGTAATCATAATTTTGGCAGAGCTGATAAATTTACGTACTTCCCAATTTTCAGTCATCTTGGATATTCAATTTGGGTTATAGAAGTACCAATGACAACATCACGGAACCAGAGTACTGTTTCAATTGAGACAACAAACCCTTTGTTGGAAAGGCAGAAAGTAGTTTTTTTTCGTCAATTGCCAACTTTGCAACCTTCAAAATCTTTATACATTTACCCATCTAATCCTGTCCTGTTCCAACTTCTCCACAGATCTACGCTAGTTTCTGCCAGTCTCCCACTACTCTCTGATTAGCACACGGATTTTGAAATGATGGTTAATCTTTTATCTACAAGCGAAAACGCAAAGATGCTGCTAGAGTTTGAGTGTGCATTTTCTCTCAGTCTCCCCGGATTAACTATAAGGGGATGAAGATCCATTTTCTTTAAATGAATTAATTTAAATATCGAGGACTATCCTTTACAAAATAGCAATGATTTGGAGAAAAATTCATAAACCACACCTGAAACAAATCCAACCATTAAAACACACTACCTTTAATAAAATTTACATATTTATTCATATATAGTATTTTCTTGTTTATTAATATAATAAAGACATTTTAATAAAGTTTTGTCATAATAATAAATAAATATAGAGAAACTTAAAGAAATAGAGTTTCCAACTGGGCTTTTGCGTGTTGTTTGTGTGTGTGTTTTTGTTATCATTTCGCCTTATTTGGACCAAGTACATTTGCATGTTAATATAAATTGTATGAATGTCTCTGCCTATCTTTTTTTCCTTTCTATTTTCCTTAATAACAGAGTAAAAATTAAATGCGGACGTGATGATGATTGTAATTTGTGTCTTTTTGCAGTACACCTTCAAGCGATTGACTTGTTCTTTTAGCTGATAGACTGAGGGGATAGAGGGGGCGTTTTGTAAAAAGGGATTTTGCGAAACAATGGGACACAATTAACAACTTTAGTCGGATTTCGGGGCCTTGGGGGTGGATTAAAATGTAGGCTGAATTGGAGTTGAGATCGTTTAAGGTGATGCCTCTCCTTCTTTCAATAACAACAAAATTACACGGAATGAACAATAAATTGTATGTTTTATTGTGAATGTATTCTTTTTTCGATTGTTTGGCCAAATTATTGTAAAAAATACTCTTTCTCTACAATGAATCAAATAGAAATAAAAGTTCCTATTTAAATCTCTTTGTTGGTGCAAAAGTTGTATTGAATTGTGATTGTTATTCTACAATAATTAAATTTATCCATAATAATAATAATTAAAAAAAGGGGCAACTGAATTTTAAATCCAGCTTCAACTCAATACTATTCAATATATAATTATATCTCTCCTATTGAATGACAATGAATGAGTGGGATTCGCTTCCCTGGAATAATAGACTCTGAGCAACAACTATAGTTTCATGTTTCTTCTTTCCATTTTCCATATGATAAAGATTGACTATTGAAGTTGATTGATGATTTTTCGTGTAAAATGTACAATTTAATGTGACGCTTCTTGTTTGTTTGTTTCTTTCTTTTTGCACTACAAATAACATTTATTATTTAGTAGTAGTTGTAGTTTTCAAAAGAGATGAACTTTCGGACTGTTTCTTTTTAATTAGCGTAACAATAAAATCACCTCGCATCAAATCGATTGCAAAACGATTCGCAATAGGTGGTCTCTTCTCTACTTTAAAATCACACTTATTATTCATCTCTTTTCATCTTCTCCTTCTTCAATGGATCCTTGTTCTCTTCTCCTCTTTTTACGTACTTTTACTTAGTAGTATTTAATGTTAATTTCTATTCTTTAATAATCACAATAATAAATATTAAAATTTGTTCTTACAATCTACCTGATTCTCTCCATGTCACATATCATTTAATAAATTTCTAAATGTTTTTGGGGATAAGAAGATAGTAAGGCGATAAAACCAAAGAGAAATTCCGTTTTTAAAACTGAACTTTTCAATATCCAATTTGTATATTTTATTTAAGGAACATTTTCTTTTCAAATAGACATTTCCGCCTAAACAACAACACAAACTGAAACTCAGGTACGGATGAGAAATACAATTTCAACAATTGAAAGAAATCCAATTTGATTTTACCGCCTTAAAACAGATTTTCCAAATATAATCAAAATAATCTCCATTTAAATAAAGCCCGGAATCTACACACTCAAATGGTTCTCAAAATACAAATCATCTGTGTTGAATTAGTCAAAATAAACCATCTAAACTCTTATCTATAATTATCGACAAATAAAACTTAGAATAAACTCTTTCAAAATAGAAATAATCTTCAACTTAAAACTACTCTTATAAAACTACAATCCCACTTATCTCACATTCTCTCTCATTCTTCTTAAAGCACACCATAATTCTCGTCCCTTTTTCGTGCACGTAGAAAAAACAGTCTTATGTAAAGGTTGAGTATTGAGTCAATCACTCGCCTTTTTCTCATTTTCTTTAAAATTTAAAGTGACAAACTAATATTTTATTATATAATATCCAATAACTAGCTTTCATTCCATCTCTCTCTTTAATCCATCCACATTCACAAAACCTTAACTAAATTATTACAACTTATCTCCTATCACTATACTGTCACAATAATATTATCTATATCAATTATCTCAATATATATATTTTCGTTAATAGAGTCCATTGCTTGGGCGCTTAACACTTTCCTTTCTGTTTTCATAATATAATAGTAATTACAAACATATTTTCAGAGCGCTCTTCAGATTTACATTAGTAATTTCGTTTATTGATGTTACATTATCTGTTTGCGGGTTTAAAAATTCCTTTACCTATTCTAATTCTGTGTTTTACTGGGTTACGAAAGAATACTATATAAAATGTGTCCCATTAGGACAATCCTTGGGATAGTTTTGTGACGTTTTATTACCTTTTCTTTAAAGACTTTTCTCTTTTTGTTATCTTCTCTTTACTTCAAGAAAACGAGAGGACTTTTCCAGATATTTCTCTCTCAATTTTCAATTTTAATCAATTTAAGATACTTTGGCATGTCTAGATATTTTTAAATCGGCACAACAGTCTCTTCGTTTGACGAAAAAATTATCAGTTTTGTGATCTTTTTAAAAATACGACGAGATAAACAAATTATAAAAAAATAAATTTCAAAAATCACCTTGTGGCGTTTCTTCTCTTCCTTCTTTTCTCAATTTCTTCTTGTATTCTTTTAATATTCACTATTTTTCCACTTTCCTCTCCTTTTATTCTTTTAATTTTCACTATTTCGGTGTTCTTGTCCGTTATTTGGTTCAATAATCAGTCCCTCGTCCGCACTTGTCTCCGTCAGCACATCCTCATTAGTTTGCGGCTGCTGCTGTCCAAGGATCGTTGTCATCATTTGCGGAGCTACATTCCCGTTCCCGAGCATGCCCCCATTCCCGTTCAATGTGAACGAATTGGAGGCGGGCAAGAGCTGCGAACTAATATTCCCATTACTGCAAATCTTACTGTACAAATCTGGTGTCGCTGTCGGCTGATCGTCGATCTCTGTCTTTATCTCCGTCATCTTGAGCAGCTTCAGTTCACCCGGCAGATACGTTAAAATTCGATAAATTTGCTGAATCTCCTCCACACTCGACCAAATTCCTGGCCTTTTATTGTGATACAATTTAGCAAATGTGTATATATTGCATGTCTTATCGTACTCCATTTGCATGGCCAGGGACGAAACTATACAAAATATCGAAGCTGGTGATCCCCCATACCGATCCACAACAATCACCGGTCCTTGCCGGTTGCTCACTGTGTCCCTTTCATGGGCTTTCGCCACAATTTCATAAACCGACGATGAATTGGCCAAATTCGGCCACGTCGGACAATAAATCAAATTTACAAAACTCTTTATCTCGTCGTGAATCGCCTCCATTTCAAACTGATAGTGCAAATACTCGTTCCCGTCAAACATTTGCACCAGTCGCAGCCTGTAATTCTCGTTCTCAATCACAGAACCCTCCATTGGCCAAAACTGGTGGAACGCCTGCAATTTACGAGATAAATAAAATATTATTAATAATTGCATGAAAACAGACGGCTATTAATTTATTTATGGAAGCAAAAAAATGTTAATATTTTAGTTTATCAGTTAAATGGTTATTAGTTAACCAGAAAAGTGTAATATTATATATTGAAACAAAATATTATCCATAAAATAAGTAATAACAAATTTAACTAAACTTTGAGAACAATAGAAACAATTAATATATGACTGGAAATTTTAAAGCAAATCATAATTTAGTGTAAAAAGAATTTAAAGCTAAACAGTTTCATTCTCTTTTTGTTTCTAATGTTCGCATTTGTTAATAATTTTTTTTTTGTAAATTACTTCATTTTGAATAAAGAAATAAAAAATATTACTTTAAATACAAGTTTCTGTACATCTAAATAAAATGTAATCTATTCCATTGAATTGATTACATGATGTCACTTAATGTCTTTACAGAATAAAAATAATTAATTGTTAAGCGACTAAAATCAGCCTAAAATCCTAAAACTCTCCTTAAAACAGGCTCATTGTTAGAACTTTTTAAAAAAATATTCCATAAAAAACCGAACAACTCAAAAAGGTGAGGTGAGGGAGGAATAAAGAAACAATGTTATGTTTCTCACATCATCAACTTTCGATAACACCACTTTAAAATCATACGGCTTTTACTTTTATTCTTAGAATCAGTTTAAATAGTGCTGATAAATTTGTCTCAATAAACATGATATATGGTCATTAGTAAGGAGAAAGTTTACTTTGTTAAACAAATTGTTTGAACTAAAAGTAAAAGTAATAAAACGAGCTTTGATAACAATAAAGATAAGAATATTATTCGAGTTCATTTAAATTTCTTCTTGCTTCAGCTACTATTAAAAACTGATTTTTCTTGTTAATTTTTTTATATCTTTTCTTATGGATAATTAACATCAAATGAAATAAAATGTAGAAACATCATTTTCCAAGCCAAATATTAGAAGAAAAAACTAAAAAAAAAATCCTATATATTTCGTTCCCTTGGAAAATCAATAAATATTATGTACATATATTTATTAATTTATGACTAAATTGAAATCTATAGTTCCTTACCACATCATCGACTTTGGATAGCACCACTATTGTAGGAGCGTTGTGGTCGTGGACCATTTGCCAAAAGTCTGGCACTGTAATGGGAAGTGGGTGCTGACTGACTATGTAGTCCCTTAACCTCCTGAAGCCGTGGAACCACGAAGCGTTGATATAGTCACTGCCATCGACGCCTGCTTTCGGCGTCAAATGAACTCTGCTGCCTTCCAAAGGTAGCAGCCCACTTCGATTCTTCATGGCATTGGCTGGTTTGATGGCAGATGCTATGTGCACCTCTTTCGGCTGGAACTGAGTTATGAGCTGCAAATGAACAGATAAATTTACTATTTTAATATGTTCTTTAATTTATTTCCATTTTAAATAATTAAACACAATATCAGTTTAAAAGTTTTCTCAAGTCCTTTATGGTCTTAATGTAAAAATGTGAATAATGTTCATAAAACTCACCTTAAACTGGTGTTCTTGATAGACCAAGTCATTAATCTGTTTCAATATCGTATCCGCATTAATGTTGGTCTCTCCACTAGCAATTGCTTCTACAAGAGCATCGTGAATAAAAATGTACTGTTCCTCCGTTTGGACGAGGAAGTTCCTTTGGGCTCTGATATGCCTCAAGAAGCCAAACACGTTCATCACGTTCTTGTGCTCAATTTGCCTCAGCATTGCGTCGAGGACAATGTAGGTGCCTGTTCGGCCTACTCCCGCGCTGCAATGCACCACAATCGGGCCGGCATCGGAGGGATTCGCAGCTGCTGACTTCTTGACGAAATTCAGCACGGGCAAGGGATGCTCGGGAGTTCCATGGTCTGGCCAATTCGTGTAATGATACTGGTAGACGATCTTCTCCACTGTTCCCTGCTTCTTCTTTTTCAGCTTCAAGTGTCTGATAGCAAACGTTCTCACCGTATACATCGCCATCACCTCCTCGTGGACCAACTTCACCTGGATCACTCCGTACGTCTCTGTACCGCTCTTTGGCCAGTACATGTCACACTTTCTCCTTCCCCTCTCCACCAAATTGGTAATCATAACCAGTATCACAACTCGTTGCTCCCAGATCATTCGCCAGAAACAATCAAAAGTCCCTGGCAGAGGTCCTAAAAGAGAAAAAGAATGTTTATTAGAAATTTTTATTCTTTAGTTAACCACTATTAAATATTAACAAATATTTTATTATAACTCTAACTAATACATTTCTAATGGAAAATCTTTATATTAAGAAGTCCGTGCTTCTTCTAGAAAGTCTTTTCATATTTAAATATTGTTGGAATATACATTTTTCAATTACCGCAAAAAAACAAATAGTGAACATACACAAAATTATTTTGTAGTACAAGTCAATTACTAAAAATTTTAATTTTTGATCTTAGTAACTTTTAGTAGCTGTTAGTAGTGTAGTAAGATAACGCATAGTGTTCTATTTCCGTTATATATATCGAAAAATTGAAACTGAAAGTATAATTCGCTTGACAACTATTTTTTGTATTATCTTAATTGTGTATGTGTTTAGGCTTTCATTTAGTACTGGCTTAATTTATTTATATTTACTTCATATTTCATGAATAAATTTAAAATAAATATGCGAATTATATAAAATTTTGTACAAAAATGAATAGAAAAACACCTCATACCTTCTGGAAAACTCATATCCTTCGTTTTCAAGGATTCGTAATAAATAATGGTCAATTTTTTGTCACCTTATCGGATCAATACATTTAAATTAAATGTATGAAAAATCTGTTATAATAATTTAAAACCCAAACAAACATTGAGTAAATTTCCATTGATTGAAAATAAATATATCGATGAATTGCTTCCAAGAACCGATAAGCGACTTGTGAAATAAGATTCTAGTTGCTATGTACTGATTCTTTTGCATTTGTTAATTTTATTATCTACATTTAACAAAGAAATGATGAAATTGATAAGCTTTAATGAAATTTCTAATTCGAAAAGGTATTAAAATAGAATTCTATACTACAAACTTAACATTACTCTATCAGAAAAGCCATTCTAAAAATAAACTGTGATAGTTTCTAGACATTTCCAGTTCTTCATTAATCAATTATCGCTGATAAGATTTCATTATTATCAAAATATGGTTCAAAGAAAGCACAAATTAAATTCTAGTTGCTCAAATTGATAAACCTGATCAAATTACAGTGTGTTCTACCAACCTTGTGTCCCAATGAATGCCCTTGACTTGTGATAGCCATCAATAAAGTTTGCATTGATGTAATCGATTGACTTTTTCTGGCCCGGGGTCGGGTGCAAATGGACCCGGCTGTGGTCATCTGAAAAAAAAGACGCAATAGTATCAATTAACCTCTTTGATCTTCTTTTTAGAATGTTTTTGCAATCTCTTATCGAAAAAGTTAGCTTTTCGTTTTGAGTTTTATAAGGGGGTCACTTTTTTCACTAATGAAAATTTAAATTTTTTTCACTAGTGCAAAAAAGGAAGCCATAATTTACAAACAAATTTGTCTCAATGTCAAAATTTAGACGCTATTTTTTTACATAAATTGCAATTTTTTTTATCCAAACATAAAATGCAAATAATATTTTTTTTTTACAGAAGAAGAAATTGCACAAACCGTAGTACGCAACTTGAAGGTAATGTTACTTTACCAGTCTCGTTTCATAATCAAAAATTTGTAACTCGACTGGGAAAAGCACAACATTACTTACCGTTGCGTAAACTACTATTTTCATTTAATTCTTTCCAAAAATCCTAATGTGTGTCAACTTACAGGCAATAATGTTCAGGTATCGATTCTTGGTCTTGTTGTCCGGATGCTGGCTGTGCTCGGACGGATACTCCTCGATGACGCACTCATTCTGTATCGATTCGTACTCCTTACTGAAACCAATGTCCCCGTCCGCGTGCAGCTCGGCCACGTGCTTCGAGAATTCGCCCACCGGAATCACGGAGCGCACCTCGCCGCCCACCTCCACCGGCGCCTCCCAGTCTATCTGCTGCGGCGTCTGAGTCTGGCAGGGGGCGTCATCCAGATAGTAATAGGCCGCATGGAAACATTTTCTAAAAGGGATAATCCTGATTTCAACATTTTGTGATGGTTCACAACAAAAAACTTGGATTAATAGACATACAAATTAATTTTAAGGCATTATCATCATCATCATTCATTAGGTTTGTGTTTTATTAATATGCTGAACGAGGGCTACACGCTCATCATGTGCATAATTTGAGTTAATGATTCCCAGAGTCGTTATTACAGTGTTGACAGTTTGTCGCGTTTTATGATATTCAATTCAGTCCGCATCAGATTAATAATAATAATCATATAAATTTACATCAATTTAATCAAACAAAAGAATTGAATAATTCAAGTTCAAATTTGCGTAATTTTTGCATTTTAAATAAATGAATTTTTAGAATTAGAATTTTTCATTCTCATTACGTTTATAATAATGAAATATATTGTGCAATTCAGTTAGGTAAAACCCCAAAACTCTTGTGTGGTAAAGTGATTCTTTGTCGCCCTAATGTGGTAAAGTTCTAAATTTATCAGTTGCACAAAACTTAGTACAAAAACTTGTCAGTAATGGTATTTTTTCGGTCACGTTCCATTATCATCTTAAACTTTTTCACTCAATTGGCAATGCACTTCATTACCTAACGTGGCGTAAACTATTATCAATATAATTTATAAATAGAGCAATTTGTAATTCGATTTATTTCCTGCTTTGAACGATATATAGTATTGATTTATTTAACTGTTCATAAATATAAAAATTAAACGATTATTACAAGTTACCTTATTTTCTATAGCTTTCGCAATTACTGAGTACACATTTTATTGCTATAGAGGTTGTAAAATAAGGGGTGTACGTGAGTTTCATATATTATGCAATATTAATTTAGATTACGATAGATTTCTATCAATAAAATTTTTTATTGAGAACCGTGATTAAATGAAAAGTAATTTTCTCAATTTTCATCCAACAATTCCAAAGAAATACTTGTAGTTTCCCAAACTCAATTAATTAAAATGAAATTGTAGATATTTAACCCTAACTTTTAAGTAAATGAATATATTATATAGAGATTTTCAGAAAACTCTTTTTGTTTCCCAAATTCAATTAGACCACTTTTCTGAGTATTGGCTTCATTTCAAATTAAGTGGCCGAAAATTCACTTTTGCGCTCTGTTTGATAGTGATTATTAACATGTGCTGTCCAATGCCAGACGACGGCTGGCTTGGCATTAGTCTGACATAATACTAGTGTTCCTTTGTTTATAAATAAACCTAAAATACAAAACATTGGCCGTTTGAAATCGTACAATGTATTTTCAGCTGGTCAATTCTAGTTTTTCTCAAGCTAAAATTCAACAAATGTCTCTACTATTAAAGCTAATCCCAAAGCTCAACTGGATTGCAAATGACACTGCGGAAAAATCCGCTTGTTGACCGTGATAACTAGTGTGTCTCTCTCCCCTCTTATGATGATGGATGACAATTAACAAACATTTCAACAGAGGAAACGGGGAAAATTAAGAGATTAACCCTCCAAAAATTAAACTCCAAACACATAATATGCATTTGAAAGAAGCTTTTTCACACTCTGACCACAAAAGAGGTATAATAAAAAAGTAAAATTAAAAAAACAACTAAAGAAAAAAAACCGATCCAATGGAAACAGATTACACAAACAGAGAATCGTGCGTCGCAAACGAAAAATCTGAAGGCCAAAACACCAAGTTTTGCACATGTCGTGGAGCAGCAAGCAGCACAGCGCGAATAGCCGAGCTTATAGTCAGGGCACTGTTAAAGCCATTATCAGCCAGCCGCCCATATAATTCTCCGAAACCCCATCACTTTTTTCGAGTTGGTTTCCTTTTATTAAATATCACTTTGTTCCAGTTCAATCCCCGTTCAAAAAACAGTGTCTCTCTCCAATAATTATATTGATGAACTTACGTGAACCAATTCGGTTTTCTCGGATTGTCCACTTTTTTCCTCTTCACCACTAATGACATGTCTCTCTCTCGCTCTCCTCCGTCTGTCTGACTGTTTAGAGTCTATTAATAATAATGCTATAATAACCACCACTTGATCATTGTCATCACTAACAACTGTCTTTGCCGTTCTTTTCACCAATCACCACACAATCAATTCCCTTCGATTGCCTTTTATTTAATTGATTACTTTTTTAATCTCTCCAGAAAGATCTCTGATTTTGTCCCATTTTTTCACAGATTTCTATCCAATTTTTCCCCTTCGTTTGATTAAACGTCGATTCACTTTGGCAGTAAATAAATAGTGTGTCACTTCGAGAGTGCTAAACGGCTTAGACTAAACACGCGGTCACACGTTACTACACCAATGCCGATTGCCGAGCTCTGAATTGAATATACGGGGCAAAGTTATCTTATCTCGACGGCCGCCGCGCGTTCGATGGGCTACGAAGCCACCGCCGGCACCACCTCCCGTTTCGCCTTGACGGACGATAAGTATAATAATTTGATTTCAAATCTAAAACTTTCTTTGTTTCTTTTTTTCCCTTTCATTTTTTTTCTTCTAGATATTTTATTGTCGTTTTTTGAACATGTTCCTTCGTCGACGTCTGATAAAACCCGCGATTTTTTTGACAGTCAAAAACTGACACACAATCGCTGCTTCCACTCCGAGACTTTTAATGCCTTCTAAATAGCCAGTCAGTTCTACTGCTCTTACTACTTTTGACTGACACGACGCACGGCGATCATCAATTGAACAAAGCTCCATCGCCGGTGCACACTCGACAATTTTTAGCGAAAAACCAGATATAAGTTTAAAAATGAAATTCACACATTGATTAATATGTAGTCACTATATTTTCGTTAAATCTAATAATTTAACATAAACATAGTTAATGATACAGCAACTGTTGCTGGTCTGGGTATAACCAAGTAGTTTTTCGTTACGAGTGTCAAAGTTTGCTATGATGTGATTAGCAACACGAACAAAGAGTAATGAATTTCGAAAAAAAAACTACAGGACCCGAGTCAGTGTCCATCCAGTTGAATTCTATGACACTAAACAAACAGAGCTTTTTTCAAAATATAGTATCTTGATATTCTCGAATTACAACCCTATGATTTATTCAACTTTTACAATGAAAAAATACAATGCTTTAATTAAATCTTAAACTGTAGTCAACGGAATCAATACTTCAAATTAAAATTTAAAATACATTTAGATATGTTATTTAACGTTATGTTTGTATAACATTTAACTTGTCTCCTCTGCAATTTGATCCAGTATTTCAATCAAAATTGACGAGTGTGCGTCTCTCCGGTCTCTGACGACGACCCAAACCCAACAATGTGGCTAATAGTGTTCAGACAATGTGTCGTCGTCTCGCTACCGTGTCTCGATAATCGCGACAATTCACACAAACATAAAAATGGAGCCGTCCGTCAGCCAATGCCACAAAAAGCTTTTTGCGATTCACATTCAATCACACTTGGTTGTTTTTTTATAAATAAAATATTATAGCTGGCGTTGTTGTGTTTCGCTTAATAAAACTGTGCTATCAAATATATATTATATACAAATACACGAATGCATAACAAAAGCTCTTCTTAAGTTACGACTCTTTCTTAAGTATCCTTTTTATCATATTAATTTAATTACTAATTAGGATTTTAATGAAGCGGTTAAAAGTCTTCAAGAAATATAAATTAAAAGTTTTTTCAGAATCCTAATTAATTATTGCTTTTTATTAGTTAAAAAATAGGACAAAGAAACTATTGATGCATTAAATTTCATTTTCGTTTTTTGATACTAACTATAATAAGTTTGTTTTTTGTCAATCTTTATATTATAATGATAACTTTTCCACGTACTGATAATACACATTGATAAATGACTAATTTTAAAAGCTTAAAACACGTAAGTATAAAAGTATACAAATACTCAAATGCATTACAAAAGCTCTTTTTAAGTTGCGTAGTTTTTAAGTATCCTTTTTATTATTATTAGTAATTTAATTATTAACTAGGGTTTATTGAAAAGGTTTACTGTCTGTAAAATTTAAATTTAAAGAATCAGTATTAATTATTTCGTTTGGGAAGATTAAAAAAAATAAAATATTATAAATTAGCAGGATAAAAGCCTTTGTTGTAATATATTAATTATAACATTTTTGATTTTGTATTTCTAGTTATAATAATTTGAGTATCATATTTTAAAATGATAACCTTTTCTCCGTACTAATTATATACATTTTAATGACAACTTTAGCTAACTTAAAGCACTCAGATGAAAATAACAATAATTTAATTTTCAGAAAACTGCTAATTATAACACTCGTCTTTTTTTCTAAATTGGAATCTCTTAGTTTTCAAAACAATTTAAATAATTAATACCTGCTCTAAATAGATATAATTATATATAAGATTTATTATATAATTATAATATACGAAAGAGATATATTAGTATACAAAATACTCTTATAATACCGTAGACCTGTTTATACGTATTCAAAAAGATTGTGATACAATATTTATGGATGTGGACATGCGCTTATCACAACGAAACCAGACAGGTTTATTGTATTGATAAACAGTATAAAAATAAAGCTTTTCAACAATCTGTTTTCAAATATGGAACAATAAAATTTGCCAATGTTAATATATTATAAAAATTATTTCTACAAGCTAAGATTCAATATTTGAACGAAATAATTCGTGCATTTTAATTATAAAGTTAATAACAATTAAATGAAATTTTATACATGTATGATAATACTGTTATTATCATGCATTGACATTGAAATTAGGTAATAACTAATTTAAAACTAGCTTTAATGTAATTATCACTATAATAAACAATTCGATTGAACTGAACAACACTATAATAACCCCCTAGGCTTTAGGATTGACATCCGTGCATAATAAGGTTGTGTCTATTTATATTCAAAAGTTCGATCAGCTTTTATTTAAATATAATTTCCAGTATTTTCAGCTTTAATTATTTTATGCATTTCAGTTACATAAAATTGATGCGTTACGATATTTGTTTCTTCGGTCAAAGTCATTTTTATAGCACATGTGTATAAAAGAATTCTTTAAAGCACTAGTATTTTTTACTTTATCATTGAAGTAAGACCTCCGTTAAAGATTTACATCAAATTGATCAAATGCATTTTTGGACCTTGTTTTGGAAGAAATTTTGCGAATAAACTACTACTTAAACGCTGTGCAAGAGAGGGACAAAAAAGACATAATTCTCACGTTATCACTTCGAAATAGTGGGACTGAGAATCAAATTTGAATTTATAGAAAAAAATGATTTTTTTTTCGATTTTTGTGTTAATTTAATTAAAAAATGCATAAAACATTGTATATAACACGGCCGGTAAACATTATTAAATGAACGGAACTTCTTTAAAACACTCGCTGCGCTCATGACTTAAGAAAAAAAAAACGATATTACCAATGGAATATTTGAGTATAAATAGACACAACCGCAAAACTATTATAATTATTGAATAAATAAACTAAACTCACCTCCATAAAACGAAAGCCATTATTATCAGGATGATTCCAAAGCAACTAAACACTGTTCCTACAATTAATATTATGTTAAAATCGCTGTGAGTTTTTCGTAACTGTTGCTGCACTAATTCGCAGTTCACATGGAAAAAGATCTAAAATAAAACGAAATGCATTAGTTTTACAGGTAAAATTTTAAATTCAATTATACAAATACCCTTTTTAGTTCAGAGTATTCCCCATAAAGGATACGCGTTGGGTAGATAACACTGGCTGTCGCCGCACGAACTTTAACTTCGTATGTGATATCGTGTGTGAAATTCGGCAGGAAAATCTGAAAATCAATAACACCAAAATATTAATTATCATCGACACAGTCAAAGCCGCAAGATTGTGGTCAAAAAGGAAAACTTATTAATTAATTAAAACTAATTTAGGTTTTCCACTTCTTCATTTTTTTTTTATCAATTTCAGTCAATTTTAGTATCAATACCAGTTCACAAAAAATTGTACAAAAATTCATTTTTCACTATTTCTAGTAAAAAAAAGTAAGACTTTAGAATCACATTTTATATATTTATTGATTTATTTACCATATCAATTATTATTTATTAATTTGGCTTGTTTTAATAGCTTCCTTAATTAATTTTAAATATATTTATACATTTGAGGCAAATTTTGTAGAATCGTCAGTAAATCCATCTTATTGTGGAACAGAAGTCGGTAATCAATTTCTCCGTCCAATTAATTTGTTCGATGTTTTGGACACAAAGGTGTTTTCACTGAACAAATATTAATTTGGATTACTATTATACATTCAATTATCTGACTTGCAAAATCATACAAATAATCACAAACAAGTTCTGAATTCATTTTTCAAGATAAATTTTAAAAAAAAGCTGCCATGAGTTAAGAATTGTCTTGTATAAAATTGCAATATATTTGGTAAACTATTGCAAAAAAGCTATGTTAGTCATATGTAAACGGTTTTTTTTATTTGTTAAACTGTTGCACTCCTTCGTCGTGCAAACAAATATTTACTCATAATAAAAAAAAAACCTTCTATTCACACATTTCTTACATAAAAAACTAACAGAACAAACAACTCAAAATAGTTTTGAAAATACTTTAGTTATTAAATAAAACAAAAACAGATTTTTGCAATATATAAAATAAAATAATTCAAACAATAAACCCGCATATTTATAGACACTTGGAGAATAACAAATTTAAATACAACTCTTGAGTTTTATAAAGAGAAAAATAAAAAACAATTGTGAGAGAACTAATTAGTCTTACAAGTAATTTATGATCCATTGAATGAATGAAGTGAGTCGTTTATTGGCAAATTAGCTTTTAACCCCCAAGTACTTTGAGCCATCTTATAACAATTAATTTTTAAAGTCAAGTTTATAGTAGAATAACTCCACACAAGTGGCTCATTTATACGATTATCATATTAATAAATAATTCGGATGTTTGAAAATTTGTTCTTAAAAATTATGCTTTAAAAAATGATAACATGATGTTGAATAAATAACTACCTACTATTACTATCGTTAAAATTACTAAAACTATTCCAAAAATTTGACTTAAAATTAAAAAATATACATACCGATGTTTCCAAATGCATTGGTCTGGGTTTGATGGAAATGTCTTGGAATTTGTGCTGGTCCCTCGACTTGTAGCTGATTATGTAGAGGTCGATCGTGTTATAATACTCTAGGGGTCTCTTCCACCTGAGAAAGACCTTCTCGTCTGACTCACACGTCAGACTAACGATCTCCGGCTGCGACGGCGCCACAATATCCGTCCTTTGGATAATCGTGTCCGACTTTTCGCCATTATTCTTCCAAGTGTACGCCTGGACATAGATTTTGTACTCGGTGTACGGCCCTGGAAAATGAAACAATGAATTAGAAAAGCGTAAGAAATTGTGGACATATGGTATAAACTCTAGAACATTTCTGTTTACATAACTGTTTCGATAAGAGCAGCTTCATTCGTTACTCAACACTTTTACTTTTATATTTAAAAGTAGAAAGGTGAAAACAATAACTTCAGAAACCATTTAAATAGTGTTTAATTTAAAAGTAAAACTTTTAAAACATGCTTATAAATATTACTGATCAAATCAATTTTAAATGTATAAACACCAATCTTTATAACAAAAATTACATTAGTTTATTAAAATAATTATTTTCATTGATAGTTTAAAATTGAAATCAATTCTTTAAAGCATCAAAAAAGTTAAGATTTAAAATTTGTTTTTTTTGTGGATTTATTTGGAACTGCACAAAACTTAATATGCAACTTGTAGGTAATGATTGTTTGCCAGTCTAGTTCCATTATCGCATTCGGTACACTGCACTCAAGCGAAAAATTTGTCACTCGACTGGAAAAGTACTTCATTATCTACCTCTAAGATGGTTTTGAATCAAAATCAATCCGTTAAACATATTCCTTTCGATCTTTTTCAACATGCAATTTTTTCTTGTTTAAAAACTATGCAAAATGATCTAAAAATTGCTACGAAGAAGCTCTGAAACTCATCTCAAATTCAACATTTAATTCTTGGAAGAAGAACTAAAAAAAACTAATAAATCAATCAATTAACTCACTCAGATTGGTCAAATTGTAGATGATTTTGGTGCCGGTGACCGCGTCTATTTTGAGGCTCGGCTCCAGGTGGGTTTCGTTCAAGTAGACATAGTAGATTCGGTAGCCTAGAATCGCGCCGTTGGGGTGCTCCGGTGCAATCCACGACAGCTTTATCGAGGTCCCGTTCACACCCAGACAGGTCAGATTCAGCGGCTTGCTCGGTTCTGCACATCGCATCACAGTCGATCGTCATGAAATAATGGAAATAAAACAAACAAAACACGAATGGCTAATTAGTAACAGGGCTTAGAGTGTGACAAATGCAGCGTGGAGGAGCACACAATAAAAACGGGGGGAGTGAGTCGAGAGTCGGAACAAAATTAGAGGACCGGATGTGGCTTTCGTGGAAACGGTTGTCAAATCAAAACGGGTGTACGAATCGCTCGGACTTGGACACAGTCATGATCAACTTTCACTAGCTATAGCTCCTCCATTGAACTTGTCCAACGAATAAATCCGATCAAACAGTGGTTGTTTTGGATTGTAGAAACCAAAATTAAACGAGACAGACCCCGACTAAACGGACAATTAGTCTCCAATTTGATTTAATGCATCGCTTTACGTAATGCCAATTTTAATTCAAATGGAATGAAATTATAACAATAGGAAATAAATCGCTTCATTTCAAGCACGTTGATTCTGCAAATTGGCAATCGACGGCTTAAACTAGAGTACGTTTTTTGCCTCGAATTTCTTGCTCTACATTATTATTTAAATTCATAATTTAATATTCTAAGAAAGAAATTTTTTATCATACAATTCAAATAATTAATAAAATAATTGAAGTTGAATTCGAGAATAAACATTTTCAATTTTTCATTTTATTTTTAAATTATAATTTTTGTTGCATGACACTAAAATTTGGTCTGTCAAAGTCCTTTTTTAAAGCACTAGTGCTGTTCAGGAGTGAACTTGGGTTGCCGGAAGATGACTAGTCAAATTGTGGGGGAGTAGGAATGGAACACCAATCGTTACAAGTAATCTTGAACAACTGACTTTATTTCTATCTTTCAGCGATCACCCGATCCGTTTGGTTCGTTACTGCACGGCGATGCGATTAAAGAATGTTTGAACAAGTCCATTAAAAAGTTCCTTAAGCCCACTAGTGCGTGAACATGTCTTTAAAACACTAGTGCCTTTTGTTATTAAAGACCTTCGCCGAAAATTTATAAGAAAGGTATTTTGATATTTGAGTTTTTACTGTAAAACGAACGTTTAATTTAAATACTTAAGTTTTCAGTTGATATTAACATTATGATATTATTTTTATATGATTGAATAAGGTAACAAGTGAACTGCATTGTATTTAAAAAAAAACCCCTTAAATTATATTTTTTTTCATATTAATCTCAACCAAGACTATAAATTCACATTCAGAATTTTTCAATTTAAAACCATTTAAATTCTGTAAGTATATAACAAAGAGAAAATTATCTCTCGACAATTTCAAAAGAAGCGATAAAAGTTTCAACTTCCATTAGTATGATTAAAACTAAACCGATTTTACAGCTTTAGAACGTGTCATTTCTAATATATTTGCTCTGAGGGACATTGCAATTGCATGCATGTCATACATAAAGCATTATCTAATATATAAAGTATAATTAACTATTACACAATAAAATTAACCAATTTCAAAATAAATGCTCCTCAAATCCAAACGTCTAAATCTTCATTCTATTATTTTCTTTTCTTTAGCATTTGAAATTGCAAATTTATCTCTCAATTAAAATCGTAAACTCTAATTTGGAGTGTAATTTATTTCAATTAGAAGGAAAATAAATTATCAATAACAAATAAAACGCATTATTAATGACCTGTGTAAAACTGTCCAACGATAAATAATAATTTTCAGGTGAGATGACCATAACAAATTAATATTTACTGCTTACAATATTATATGATTGGATGATTTGCACTTTCGATTAATAATGTGATATTTCTATTAAAATGATATGCGCATTAATTATAATTATAGGGCGTTAAATACACTAAATTAGCGTTGAATATCATCCAGTAAATAACTTGTATATTTGGATTCCAATATTTAAAATTAAAAGTTTTAATGAATCAAAACCATTTGTTTATATCGTCAATAATTTGAAAAAGTCATTAAATCGTAATTTATAACAATAAAGAGTATATAAGGAGATGTAAAGCCTGAACCAAGAATGTATAATAGTTAATAAATCATCAGATTGATAAAATGCAGTGATGACTGTTTAACCAAGGTTAACGACCGTGTTTTATACAATACTTTATGCATTTTCAATTAAAATAACACAAAAAGAATTCACTGAAACACAAGTAAAATAAAACATCCTTACCATAAGAGATATTATCATTGTTATAATCAAAATCATAGCACAAAAATTAGATATATAAATAAAAAAAAATATAAATCAGAATTCTTGACATTGCATTTTCAATTTTTTAAATAAAAGTGAATCAAAGACACAATGAAATAAATTACTTATTATAGAGAATATAATAGTTGAACTAAAACAATTAACGACTGTGTTTTATACACTACTTTATGCATTTTAGACAAGTAAACACAAATACTTAAGAAAGGTTTTTCACAAATTCTAGTACTATTCTGTAATATCAATTTTATAAACCTAAAATCTATAAAACTATAAAATCTTTACAATAAAGAATTATTTTTTAACTATTTCAATAAAAATGAATATAAAACACAATATAAATGAAATAGCACTGAAAGCCAGAGTCAAACAATCCACTTTGGCTATCTCAATAATCGGAATTTGGCGAGGGGCCCCCAAATGAGAGGAGTTCTTATCATTATTGCTTATCAGCAATTAGCGCAATTAACAAACAATGAAGATATCGGGGAATTTGCGACCGTATCAATTGATGAAAGGTGCTCAAATCAGGGGGGAAGTAGAGATAAGCTTCCGCTGGACTGTAAAGCCCCACTGATAATCGATAAACTGATTTGTATAAATCACTTTAAACTGATTTGTACAAAAGTAGGTTAAATTTTCGTGAGAAATAGAAGCAAATAGTTACGGAAAGGGTCGTTCTCGTCGTAATAGGTGGGGTAGTGGTTTTCGGTGGTTGTGGCTGCAGCTGTGGGCTCCTCTTCCTCGTAGTAGTTGGTCACAAAGTTCTCCTCTTGAGTTTTTGGAGCCATTGAAGAGGAGTCCGGCAAATGCCGGATCGTAGGAGGCGTTGGCGGATATTCCTTGGAACTACTGGCGATTGTGCTGCTGAAAAGAGTGGTTGTGTCCACTTCTGCACTGACCAGGGCCTCCACTAGACACACAACAACGAGTAGAAGAACTGACCGTAACATTTTGGGCGATTAAACACGGATTTTCACACGTTCTTCAGTTCAATTTGACAGAGCGAATTTTAATTTTTGTTCTTGCGCATAATGGAGAAAACACCGAGTTTATCGATCTGCGCTGATTTTCGCTCTTCGACCGCACAAAACGCACCTCTTTCGAATGGCAACGATGGCCGAGCATTCAGCAGCCAATTTGGGCTGGACACTAATTCAGAAAAACACCCCACTGATTCACAAAGAGCCCGATCAATCAAAAAAGATAAATCCCATGTTCGCACTTTTGCTGCCCTTTTTCTTCTCTTTGTTTGCAGCTGAATGAAACAAATGCAAAACACGAACACTAGATGCAAAATCGGTTGTAGCGAGGTTTCTGTGCGTGAAATTATGCTGCTGCTGCTTTTCTTTTCTTCGACAACCGATTAGAAAGATTTATTTTTCGCTTTTTTGATTTTCAGCTATGCAGTTGTAGTTTTTTTCCAATTATTATTTTTTTACTATTATTATGACAACTTGGAAACCATGGAGGCGGGTGGTTTCTGTTTAATTATTCGAAAGAAAAAACCGTTACCAGACTAACGTGTTTTTGGTTGCCATTTTTTCATATTATTTTTATACTATTTTATATGTGTTGATAGTGATTATTTCGTTATAGTTTCACACTTTTAATTTTCAATTGTGCAGTTTTTTAAAAGCACAATATTTGAATTTGAAAGTTCTATGAAATACAAAACGAGTTGCATCGAAATTTGAAACAGGAATACTTGAGAAAATTGGTACAAGTTCAATGTCAAATTAGTAATACAAAAATTAAAATATGTCAAAATTATTAGTTTTAATTTTGTGTTCCTACAGATAGCGCTACAGTCAACACAGGAGTGAATGAGAGAGATAACAATGTTGATTCCAAAATTTCCCCATAGAGTGTTTATTTAAATTCGTCTTTTATAGCCAACAGTTACTGAATGAAGTCCAGTAAACCGTTTGGTTTACTTCAAACTCCTTTCTGTTCAATTAGTTCATAATTTATATGTATATGTATAGAATAGACTATGTATTCTTTTTTCTAAATTTTCATTCAAAAAGTGAAAAATATAAAATTAAACAAAAGAAATCCTTACATAACCTCAATATATTGAATGCTTTTTCAGAATTTGTTTCTTTTATGAAATTGATTCAATTTGAATATAATCTCCAAATATCCAAAAATCTTTAGATCGTAGTAATAGAATTTAATGTATATATAAGGAAAAAGATATTCGGTTTATGAAATTATTGACTATATTTAATTATGTAATTGTGAATATTTTTTAAAAAGTTATATAATGAATAAAATCTTATTTGAAATTAGAATAATTAATTTTCTTTTACATTTTTAAGAATGCTATTTCAAAATTTGTTTTTTTTTGTGATTAGTGTGAATTGGTAAAAAAAAGCTAATGCTTTTATGAATAATTATTTGAAAAACTTTGATTCAAAATAACTTTTCTAACAAATCTGAAACTATACATAAATGTCATAAATGTACTTTTTTATAAATCATATCAATATTCAATGATAGTTGTAATTTTAACTAATTTTCTAAAATTTATTTCAATTAAAATAAGTAATTTATATAAATTAATTAAATTTATCTAAGTACAATACAATAGATTTCTTGAGTTAAATTTTATTTACCAATAATTAATTTATATTTAGTTATTATTATTTACTGGTCTTTTTAAATTAGGGATTTAAAATTAGCGATATTTGTTAGTAAATATATTAGATGATACATTATATAAATATTTTTTTTTGGTTAATT
>JXOV01037794.1:0-11368 GCA_001014945.1 Clogmia albipunctata
AGTTCAACCTTTCCTTTAACCACTACAGGGCCATTAAACAGATAATTGATTCCAACTGCCATTAAAATTGAAATCGAATTGTTATTAATAGAGAGAGGAGAAGCCAAGATTCTTCAGTTTGGTGGGAAAAAATAATGCGAAAAGCGCAAAACAGGAGCCTAACTTTTGTTCATCAATAAATTAATTGCAAATCGATCTGTTTTCTGCCGAGAGACACCCTACTTTATTCTGTTGCTTCTTTTATGTGCCAGTTTCTCGAGCAAAGGCGCACAATGGGAATTTATCTAAAATTATGTTAATTTTTTTTTACATTTTGGTTCTAAAATTTTATATAAAATTAGCTTTTAGTGTTAATTTTTTTAATATTTATTTTATTGTTATTTATTTTATCACGTACATTTCTATTCATGAGTCAAATATTGAAGAAAAGCCTAATCCTCGTAGGGGAAATATGTTCAAAATGGCATAGGGGACGATTTCTAGTTCGCATCTGATTGAAATAATATGTAAACGGCTCTCGCTAAACTGCTAAAACTTAAAAGGATTCATTTTATTGACATGGCTCATCGCCAGTTCTGGAAGGCAATGATAATGAATGCGAAATTTTCCTAATATTCCCTAATTTGATTAAGACAACTGTTCATGTACTTACCTTAATGTATTTTTCAAGATCTAAACCCAGAGAAGGCATTGAGATCATGCTTCTTGGACTTGTGTTCCTAGACGTATTTTATTAAACTATTCAAAAAATTATTTTATTGTAATTGTCATAAAAGTTTGCACAATTTGTTCAGTCGATTAGTCAAGTGCTGCATTACCTATTCTAACGTAAACTACTATTACCGTTATTTCTCTATTAAACAATATTTTAAAATCGTTTCATTTACAAATTACAGCAAGAAGACGCACAAAAGCCTGCTAAGAAGTTGTAAAAGAACCAATTAATCTGTTTTCACACTAAGATATTAAACAATAAACTGAGATCTAAGCATTTTTCGTTTATAGGGCTAACACGCCCTGTATAACCTAATTTTTGCGTAATTTTCTTTTCAAACCAATGCGCTCTGCCAAATTATAGAGGCCAAAGTGGGTTGTACGGAAATTTATGCCCAGACTTAAAGTACACGTATTCAACATTTGTTAAAGCCGGAGCTGGTTTTCGGTACTGGCTGTCTGATTCGAATTCTGGGGGTAATATCATCGTCATCGAGAAATAATAAATAAAAAAGCCGAACACATAAATTTCATTTGAAAACTTAAGTTTAAGTGAATTAAGACCGAGTTGATATACGAATAAATTGGATTTTATGTATTTCATACAATTCGCATAAAGCTGTGTGGTGAGTGTGTGTTTGTGTCTTGGACACAGAACTGTGGAGCTGGAGAGGCAGAAACCCCATCATCATTAATCTTCGAGTAATTTAACCCCAGCCACCAAGAAAGTGGATTCGTCGGTTCGTCCTATCGATTTATTTACTTTGAAAGAGCAGAGTTCCCCAATCATCCACAGCATCCCCTATCCACACCAGCCCTGTCTATTTAGCAGTAGCTCGGGCAGCCCAGCAATCCATATGTGAACAAGAATTATTTCCATCTATTATTTCAGCTCCTTCCATTCCTTACTTTTTATTGAGAAATTATTCAATTTGGGGTTTTGCGATCTCTGCCAGAAAATTTCTTCCCTCATTCGTGCCTTTGTCTTTGGCCCATTGTTGCGCCAATCACATTTCTTCTTTTCTGATGGTGGTGGTGGTTTTACTCCAAAACATCATCCCTAACCCAGGCCATTTCCATTCCAAATTAAGTAATATATGGCCTCGGATTAAATCGGCTAATTAAATTTGATAATTAATATAAAAGAATTTTTAGCCATAAAACCGGCGTAATGATGTGATTTCTTTTGCCAAAATTCAGCCCCTCATTTGGGGTGGAATTAAATGTAATTGAAATACATTTGTCATCTCCGTCTGGTTACGACTTTCAATGTCAATAGGCTATAGGAGTGTAGACTGTTAAGTATTAGGAACTGAATTTGGGTGAAGGAATGAAACTTTGTTCTGGCCATTTGCGAGTTAGTATGTTTAATATCTACAAAAAGTTATTTCTAGTGAAATTCCAAGAAATTTCTTCATCGCACAAAAAAGCCCCTTATAAAATTGTATTTAATCAGTCTTTTCCAAGCCGTAAATCAAACCAACATCAACTGTCCGCTCGCGTTTTACACGAACACACAGAGCTTTTGATTCTATTGCTGAAACCGCTTTTCAGAAACCATTAAGATTTCAGGACGATGTGATCGAGACAATCGACGACTGAANCCCTTATAAAATTGTATTTAATCAGTTTTTTCCAAGCCGTAAATCAAACCAACATCAACTGTCCGCTCGCGTTTTACACGAACACACAGAGCTTTTGATTCTATTGCTGAAACCGCTTTTCAGAAACCATTAAGATTTCAGGACGATGTGATCGAGACAATCGACGACTGAAAAAGGGAATGTTTTCCGGAGAAATTTTTAATCGTGAGTATAAAATTTATCTGAAAAGAAATTAAATTAAATTGTACTGTTTTAAGTTTATTAAATAATTTTTCATTTACAAATTTCATAATTTTTAATACTAAATTTATCATAGCATAATGTAAACTTGATTTATTTTAAACTTATCAAGGCCGAGTATTCAAATTAAAAATTCATGTATGCAAATATTAAATTCACTTAATCATCATTTGTTTCTAATGTAAAATTTGCATGGAAAATGAAAAAGCTTCTGTATACCGATATTGAAGTTATGAACAATTTATCATTTGGAAAATAAATTCAATTAGACAAACACAAAACACATCTCTGGCATATAATTATCATCATCAGTCAGGGGTCGGCATAAAAACAATGGGACTAACTTTCACATTTCCGCATAATTATCGTTGTGCGAAAAGTGTCACTGCTGGCAATTATTGCCTGGGCCGGAAAAGCTCAAGAATCCTGGCATTCCTCGTTCTCAAAAATTTATCGGCCATATGTAGCAGATATTTAAATTCAAATTAATTTATGTCACATGCAGACAAAACGCCTAATGACGATAAGAGCAGAGCTTCGACCAGAAAAATCGGCAATGTCTTTGCATCTCTGTTGCTCTCCTTCTCTCTCGGTTTCAAAAGGAGAAGATGTATCTGATATGATGGTCGTTCCTGGAGCACCATCCCCATCTTCAAATATTACGTATAATCATCCATGATTTATGTATGCGGAATTGGTGTGTCAGGCCTTCGGCCTTTCTGGAAAACAGCAATAATTAAACGACTTTTGTTTTATATAAATTTCCAGAACACAAACTTTAAGGGAGATTCTATAAATTTGGCTTGAAATTTTATTAAATTAATGTTATCATTTTTTTAATTATTCGAAAAATGCATTTGCTTTTATTAATAAAAACTACATTAAAACCTTTTAAACTTTTAGTTATTGAGTAATAGTAGTTCTGTCAAACAAATTTTTATGCAACTAGTACTTCTTATTTATTGTTATCGTACGACCACTGTGACAGAATATCGTGGCTTATATTAATATCTATTAAGTATGGAAGTGTTCACTATGATAATTGGTTTATTTGAACAGCAAAGACAATCAACAATACCCAAGATATGTCACTTTTATATTGGTTTAGGAGCAGATATATTTCTTTCAATTTAATAAAGACTATTACTATTACAATTGAAATTATCTTTAAAATACCTGCTTGTAGTTATGTTAATAATCTCTTTTACAGAAAAAAGCTTTGCTTTTTAAAAATTACTCACTTTATATCAATGTGCTATCAAAACTAACTTAAGTGGCACTGATTTTATTTTTTGGAATGAATTAATTGTTCCTACATTTGATTAGGGTCCGCCTATATGGTCTAGTGGTTAGTGCCTTGGACTGCCTCTCCAGAGGTCGCGGGATCGTGTCCTGAGCCGGCTTTTTCCGCGCGAAAAAAGTTTATCATTAGTGTATATCAATAACATTGCGAAATAATTTTCTAAGCGTATTATATGCAATGACGAAAAAATAAATAAAATAAACGGATTGTGCTGGATCCGCATAAAAATGTTGTAGGTCAAAGGGTTGCCAAACTTTTTCAGCCTGCGACGCCCCTGCATACATTCCACGCCGCGGCACACAGTTTGAGAACCCCTGGTCTAGGTGCTTTTAACTGACTACTAAATTACTGAAAAAACAAATAGTCATGAGAAGTCTAAAACCCGTTGGTTAAGATTGAGACTACCCCAAATGCCTTACTGGAATGTAGTAAGAAATATTTAATTATATTTAAACAATTAAATGTTACATATTTTATTGAAAAAAATGTGTTAGTATTCGTAGGTTAGACGCAGAGCCCCATTATGGGTTTTAGCCCATATTTATATTAAAATATTATAATAAGATAATTGTAACGATATACGATAACATATTACCAGAGGTATGGTGGACAGACATACGCCCCTCCTCGTATATCGACCTAGTCATTCCTCCCTATCAAAATTGCAGGCTCAAACTAATTTTTCGCTATCGATGATTGATGAATGACTCATTAAAATGATCTAGAAGAACATTAAGGTGGAATTAGAAATAATGTTTATTAGACCCGCAATTCAGCACCGCACACTAGAGCAGTATAGGTGTATCTATTTTAAAAGAGAGGTCTAAATGTAAAGAGTGTGTTTTGTAAGTGTGAATGAATGAAACCGTGCTAATAAGTTGTGAGGATGTTTTTTCTCTGCTTTTGATAATCTTTACAATACGTATTGTATTTTCTTAAATAATTGACGAGCTATATAAAATAAAGAGATTATTTTTAAATAATAAAAAAAATTCTAATGTCAATTCCTATAATTTGATAACATAAATAAAAATAAACCATTTTAAAATGAAATACAGAAAAATGGTTTTTATCAAACTAATTAATGCTGTGTATGTAAATGTGTAAGATTTAGTGTTTGCAATTATTAATGATTTCAAAAGCTATGAATTTTTTTAATTAAATGAAAAATGTTCAATATTAAAAACATTATTTTTCCGCAACATACAAAATTAAAACTAAAATTGTTCACAATTAAATAGTATTAGTTATACAACCATCGAGACATTTCAATTTTTCAATTATTAAATAAATATTTCAAATTTAACTTATTTTATAGGGTTTAATTTGAATATAAATTTTACCCATTATTTGTCCATGTTACCAAAACATGTTTTCCCAAATATCGATCCACCACAGTTATTTGTTCGCCTCCCATATATTGTACGAGTATGTAAGTTAGTCGCTGTTTTATTGTTGCCATTATTAGCGCAATTTGAATGTGAAAGCTCATTTGTGTACACTTTCCTACATCATCATTTAATTACCATCTTACTAAATAATGAGGGTTCACAATTTGTCACTAAACACCAGCAGCGCCAGGACGACAGACCGTTAAAGCCTGATTATTTGCGGCAACTTCAGCAATGTTGTTATTATATTTCGCAAAAGGACGTGGTAACAAAGTTCTGATTTTATTATATGCACAGACCCAGTTCAAAGGGCGCCAATTTCGCCTCAGGATGGGCTCGATATTAATTAAATTGCCCCAATTATTGCTCCGTAATTTTA
The DNA here is from genome assembly GCA_001014945.1 of Clogmia albipunctata. NCBI lineage: Eukaryota > Metazoa > Arthropoda > Insecta > Diptera > Psychodidae > Clogmia > Clogmia albipunctata. The sequence continues at coordinate 5,632 of JXOV01037794.1, forward strand.
CTGATCTGCCAAATGACCTTTCTGTTTTCATCTTAAAATTAAAGTTTTAGCCTCTTGGGAAAATGAAACGGGTTTAATGAACTTTAATATTCCAATGTTATTGTTAATAATAATTTTCCATACACATTTAAAGTTCAACGCTATTAAGCACATTTATGGTATATGTAATAATAAAATAAGTGAAATAAATGTAATTAAACTGGGTAATGCTTTACAAAAATTTAAGTAAATAAATAGATATAAAAATATTTTCCAGTAAAAAAAAGAAATATAGCAATAAATAAGTAGATTTATTAGCGTTGTCACAGAATTATACTCAAGCACTGATCAGACTGTATTTTTCTTTCGAAATACATTGCTCTTTTTTATTTACTATATTTTGTTATTAATATTTGTTTAAATTAATTTACAAAAATAATATCCCCGATCTAAACTGTAATATTTCTAGCCCGAAACAGGTAGGTCTTTCAAAGCTTTGATGGATTGCACAGAATCGAAGAAATAAACCGAATCTTTCTATATATGTAACTAGTAAAATGCTGCTATTCATTGAAATGATACAGATGAAAGTAGTGAGAGAATGTGTTCTGTTTCGGTGGCCAATTCAAGAATCACTTGTTCTTGGTGCTAATCACATCGTAACAAATAGTGATTCGTAGTAATGACATTAATTGTCAATTGTGAACAATTAGCTAATTAATAGATATTTTATTTTTACTTTTTCCGACGAAAATGTCAAAAAATGTATAAAAGGAATTACAGTTAATGGTCTTTTAATACGGTTTTTATCTTTTACTCATTAGGTATGTTATGCAGTTTACGAAATATTAAAATTTTCCAGATTTACTTTAAAGGTAAGAGAATTAAAAAAAAAAGTTTGTATTGAATGATATTTTCAGCAGGTTGTCAGTATTTATTTTTAACTTATATTTAAATCGAATCAAAATCAGATAAGCTCCATTTCATCTTCTAATGTTTTTTCTCTTGTTAATTTGATTCAATAAAATTAGGATTGATATTTTATTAAATATCAATCCTAATTTTTATTATTATAAGAAATTAATTGATGATAATAGTTGTATGAGCATTTTTTTAAAAAATAAGATCCCCTAACCCAATAATTACAATAAACAGGTAATTTAAGAATTTCAATATTGGATTTTTCGAGCCCAAGTAGCGACTATTCTGCTTATGAACATAGTTTCCGGGCTGAAGAAGTCATTAAGACGACGATTTTAAATTTGTCTCAAAAATTTTAATTAAAAAGATATGGTCACAGAAGTGTTATCCTGAAGGCTATTTGCCTGAAGTAGTACAGTAGAGATGGATTGTGTCCAATGGCACCTGCACTGCAACCTATAAGATCTATTGTGCATTTGTCCATGTGTAAGTCTTGAGTCAGAAGATGTGTAACTTTCTTAATGAAAGTCACAATCTTCCGGACCGGAATATTTCTAATTTCACTTGATTCCAGCACCTCACGAAAACGAACCTCTCTTTTAAGTCCGACTAAAGCCCCACATTCACATGGGATGTGTTCTGTAAACTCGTCCTTTTCCAAGCACAACCTGCAGGTGGTGTCATCTGAAAGGGCCATTTTATTTGGATGATATCTGACAGGAATGTGTCCTGTTAAGAAACCAACTAGTCCATTGCCCTGCTAAACTTACAGGTTTTTCCCAGGACATAGGGGCTAATGAGGTTATTGGATTGTCGAAACCTTAACTAACATGCTTTAAGATTTACTTAACGAAATAAAGCAATTGATTTAGGTCTCTGTTTATAACAAACTCAAAAGTTGCGTTACTTTTGGGACACCCTTTATTATAGAATCATTCCTCCTGAGTTAAGGGTTTCAATATACGAATACGAATTATGCATAAAAGTTCTATTAATTTTTAATTATTTTTGACAGGTTTTCATAACAATATTCAATAATGGCCTTACAGTTAACCCTTTATTGTCTCTGTATAAATAAATAAAGTTTCAGTGTAACTCTAGAACGGGAATGAAAAATTGTCATCACGATAGTGAGAAACGTGGGGTGTTTAATTTAAATTATTTGTTAATTAACGTCTTGAGAAGAGGGATGAAGGGAGTATTGGCTAAATATAATCTTGAGTACAGAGCGTTATGTATAAGTGGAGCTGACAGAGCGAGTGGCTCTTCATGCTTCTAGGTCATAGCTCATATCACGTAAGTTATAGTTTCGTTCCACGCGTGCCATTTTATCAATTTAAACACAATTTAATGCTCAAAATACATATCATGTGCGATTAAAAATCCAATTTATGGAACAGTGTGCCCGTTGTGAGCAGCAGCAGAACAACGACGGAGAACACGTGATTAACGTCGGGTTTAGACACAGAAAGAGAAATAAAATCAGCAACCCATTTTATTAGGCACAGGAACGTGAACTGGTAATTAAGAAGGCATTAAGAGGAGAGATCCATTGTTGGAGAGCATTCGGGGACAGTCGTTTCACATGGCCAGATCGCCATTGTGGAGCAATAGATACAGAGACACAGAACGAACGCCCTCAAAATCTGCAATTAACGAGACTGACCTCACCTGTCCGTTCCGCTTTTTATACTTTGTTTTATTTTCGGGGGACAATCTGCTGCTGCTGCTCAAAAACTCCTCAATGCTATCATCATCATGCCCCGTTGTTATTCTCTCGTACAGATTACTCAATTTCCGTCCAATTAAAATTCATTGCAACACAATTAAAATGCATACCTCGGCCAGAGAGAGATATGATAGTGGAGAGAAGTTGAAGACCGCAAAAAATATGCAAATTCGTGCGTTCATATCGCACAGACATTTCATCTTACTATTAAAACAAACGGTGATTCACCGATTTTCGGGGTATGAATCATACTTTTTTATCAGTAACTTATTTATACTCTAAACTTGAATAAAATCATTTATAAATTATAATTTAAAAAAAATCTATTTTAAATCATACATTTATTTCATGGTAATTTAACGAAATTTTTCTCAAAATAGGTCTGTTAATTCAAATGGGGTGATCCGGCACCATGGCTTGAAAATCTATTGTGCTCCTAAATAGGCCTGTTAAAATTACAATTTTATAATATGTTTCAAATTCAAATAAAAATATAATTAATTATAACATGTTAAAATAAGGCTGAAATAATTACCAACGATAAAATTTATATTCACTAAAACCATGAAAATGAATTCATGGTAATGGTTTCAATAATGTTTGTGTAGAATGAGTAATCGGATGTTTACGAGTTTATAAAGTTTAAATCTTATTTTAATCTCATTAATGGAAAAGTGAAAAAAATACAAAGGTTAACTGAGTAAAAAGTGAAATCAAAGTAATGATGATCGTTGAGTGAGCATTTCGTAAAATATTATTTCTTCTAAACTTTTACGAAGACCTTCCATAATTATCTGTAAAATTGTTAATTTATGGGAATCCGCTTCTTCTTTTAAGAACAAAAACCAAATTAAAATATATCCATATGTTCTTTTCGTGCGAATTTAATATTGGCCACTTATGGGCTTGTTGTGACGTAGATATATAGTACATAACTAGATTTTTTTATGAAAGACATACTAGGAATTTTTTTAACAGCATATTGATATACGACAATTTGGATTTTTAATTTGCATAGTGACGCACGTTGCAAATTAGCATTGATGGGTGTCATAAATAACTAAATAGCTTAATTATTTTTAGACAAACGTTTTAAAACGACAATTTTTTCATCCGTAATTTATTTTCACTGAGGAGCGTTAGTTGGAGAATTCCCGAACTGTCCAGAACCACTATGGAGTCGAGACTAATAATATATAAATCCATTGTTCTCCCTATCTAGACATTTGGAATCGAACTCCGGGCGACCTGTTCCAATAGTCTTTTGCAACGTGTGAACTCGAGTCAGTCTAGAGCGGTCTGTTCCTTGAGTGGAGCTCCATGGTATATCCGAACCACCTACCTATTACGGGACTTCAACCTAAGAACAATAAAACAACTCTCGAGTGAGCGTCTGTACTTCTTATTTAACGTAATTAATTTTAAATAAGATCAAATACTAGTATATCCAATCTTAGATTTAAACTTTGATTACTTCCAAGAGCTTCCATTTACAATGCGAAGAAACAATAGCAGCTAGTTGATAACGAAGGTAATCTTCGCTGTGGAAAATTGTTGCGAAAAGGGTGCAAAAAGATGGACGNTTTTAAATAAGATCAAATACTAGTATATCCAATCTTAGATTTAAACTTTGATTACTTCCAAGAGCTTCCATTTACAATGCGAAGAAACAATAGCAGCTAGTTGATAACGAAGGTAATCTTCGCTGTGGAAAATTGTTGCGAAAAGGGTGCAAAAAGATGGACGAATGCGGTAATCAATTCCAAAAAATGCACATAAACATGGGAAATTGCAGCTGTGGCTAACGAGGATGAACTTTGGGGCGAGCGAGCAGAAAGTAAGGTATCACGTCGCGGTGGAGAACAGCAGTGGCTCAATATTGTTGGTAAACTGTCCCAGGGACCGAATCTCTGCTGTTGGGCACCTCTTTTATAAATTAGCTTTCATGTAATTAAAACTTTCTCAATGCAATTAATTTGTCGGCGAGTGCGCGAAAATTAAGTTAACCCGGAATAATTCATCCTTTCCAACTTTTCAGCACGGTTCTCCTGTGGAACATATTTTTGTTTAAAACTCACCCCTTTTTGCCAGGAACATGTGTTAAATAAAAAGCTTGTTTTTCTAGGATGGGAGGGACATCTCTATATTTGTCCATATGCGAAGGATTTGTCACCAAGATTTGCGATTCAAGTTTCTGGCCAGCTGTCGCACGTCTATTTATCAAAATTTTCCACTGGTAAGAGTCCCCATTAAAGGCATCCCATCCCAAGTTCAGGGACCAGAGAGAATCGCTCAAATAGCCCTTCATTCCGTGTTCGGCCATAAATTCACGGGACAAGTGTTAAAAGTTTGCCAAAGACATTTATGATTAACCCATTTCGGTAAAGAAGTCGCTTCTGAACGAAATTTATTGCCCCTCATCCAAATCTGCTGGCTGGCCAAACACCACCACTCTACATAGAACGGCAGCAGCGTGGCCAAACACTGACACTCTGCAAATAAATGGGAGTGCAAATTTTTGTTTGCGAAATGATTATTGGAAATTCAAATACTCTGAGCAGTTTTCACCACAGCCTTGGGCGATTTCTAAACATCTTTCCCTGGAATTACAATTATTATTAACACCTCTCCCACACCTGCTTTAAAATGGGTTTTTTGTGGCACTTTTGGCGGGAGGTGCTAAACAGTTTGTCGTTGTTATTGAGCAATCAAGTACTCAAACATTACTCACCAATGTTTACCAACATTTTGGATCGGATCACACCAGGTTTTGTCTAAGGGAATCTCACATATTTTGTTTATCCAGTGACTAAATTGGAATTCTTTCCAAAATATCTCATAACACCACTCTGATTGAATTTTTGCTAGCCAATTTCTAGCTTATTGATCTCTGTTGGTGAATATTTTGATAGTGCATTGGACGTCCAAGACAGGAATTATATTGTTAAGAATTTCCGTTATTAGCAAAATTCTAAATTGGTAAAATATTTTTTTAGTACTTAAGATCACGAGAAGATCTTAATAATTTATCCTTTATAATATGAAACACTAAAAGATTCATTTTTCAAATATTGTATACTACTTGCCGGAAAACCCAAGAAAAACTTT
>JXOV01037798.1:0-25701 GCA_001014945.1 Clogmia albipunctata
GAAAGCAAACTGATAAAAACAGTTTAAAAACAAATAAATATGAAAATAAATAGGCACATGTGCAAATTGTGCTTGAAATGCATCAACTTTATTTTATTAGTTATTTATTAGAAAAATTGAATGTTTGTTGGGTGTTTATTTCATTGTAAAGAAAAGAGGAAGGTATGTCTTGCCACAACATATTTTGTTGGAAAACTCTACATAAAAGATGCGATAAAAATAACTATTTAAATTAAAATAAAACACATTATACAATTTAATATAATTTAATGAATAAATAAATACTGAATCGTCAATGTGTTTCGATATTATATAAAATAAAACAATCAATTTAAATGTAAATGACGTCAATACACTATCATCGATACTGAATTCCATAAAATGCCATTTCAATGCATTTTCGATAAAAGTAATCATTATTATGAACAACTTGTCATTCAAAATTTAATTAATTGGCTTCCAACCATTCTGATTACTAATGTGAATTCCACATTGACGCATTTTGAATATTCCACTACATTAGGAACTGAAGACTATAAAATCGGGAAAGTAAATACAAATTAAATGGAGAACATAATTGATTATCTTCAAACGATGCTATTAAAAGGCCATAAACGATTAATATTACAGTGAATCATCTTCGCATCATTATCTTATCTCAATACAGATTGTTAATTAAATCGGAGACACTCCTATTATGTCATACTCGTCTCATGGATTCAATTGCTGACAGAGACAGTGAAACAATGGAATCCCCCCTCTATGCCGATTTATTGCGAGGAGATCAATAAATTCGTAAAACTGAGCATGACTCATGAACCGAAATCAATGGCTTTTAAACCGGTGTGATGATGGACGTTTACGTTTATCACCACATCCAACCAGTGAACCAGTCAGTGAATCACTCCTCTCCTCCTCAATGAACGTGAATTAATTCACTTGCTTAATACTATATGCAAATTGAATTTGTTTGAAAAATTACGATGCCAATTGTGAAGGTTTCGCAAGTAGTCGCTTTGAACCGCCATTAATTCACCTCAATTTGGGATTTTTGTTGTTTTACTTTGCTGGAGAGGCAGAGGGTCTATCTATCATTCATCAGCAGACAAATTAGCTTATATTTATACAAGTCTGTGACCTCAAAAATCAACATAATCGCACGAAACTAAATAAACAGTATTCACTGTTTAATTAGAATATAATTTTAATTACAATTAGTCTTTTTTTTTAATATAAACGGTTAACCATTTGAAATGGAATCACAGACTATACCACATACCGAGAAGTCAAGAACGGATTATGGGCTGTACCGGTCCACTTGTCCCCCCAAATTTTTCATTTATTTTACCGCTTTTATGTGCTTCTTTTCCATAAATGCTGAGCTCTTCAGTGTTTAACTCAAATAATGTGCCATGTGCGACAAACGTTGATTATGATTTATGCTCTCTCGAGCCCGTTTCATTCCCATATTTTTACTTTTATACACCTTTTTCACGCACTCAAACCCAACCAATCGAAACATCTTTTTTCTTGAAACATCAAACCCTAAATTTGTTCATTTTCAGATAAAAAATCTAATAAATAAAATCACATTGAAGCATTTCCGCTTTAGTCATTGGAACATTTCTATCTAGTTTTTTTTAAAAATAGAAATAGTGTCTGATAAGCTGAAACAACATTTGTAAAACATTTCACTAATCACTGTGTAATTAAATGTCTCTACAACAAATTCCACAATCAACAAGACTGTAACAAATTACAGGTTTTGAATTGAAACGGTCTAAAACTCAATTGGTGTCATTTTTTAGTCAAAACAATCTTCTCTAGAGAAAGGTTCCCAAAAATTTAATTGAGCCGAACTCTCGATCAGGTTTTAAATCATGGGTCATGCCTCTTTTTTATGAAGATATCAGATTGAAAGTTTTACATCGCAAAATGAATTTAAGAAAGTACATAATCTTTTTGAGAGTCATAATTAAACCATCGCAATTCGTGCGTCTTTTCGCAAAAAATATTAGTTTTTTTTATTTTCTAATAACTTGGGCGAAACATTTGATAAAATGATATATCGCTAAAATCTATGACTCAGTATATTTTTCAGAAGGAAAAAAAAACAAGTAAATTTACCCAAGTACTTCTGATTAGGCTCTCCTGTAGTCAATGACTTGTTGTTATCACTACGTGCTGATTTAGTAGATATTAGTTTAAAATAAATAAAATGAATCACTAATCAGTATATTAAAAATTAGTGTACTTATTTTGTGATATATTTAAAATGAATATTTAAAATTAAAAGAATTAATTTTCTCAATATTTTTATTAGCTAGTTTTATAAAAATGGATATCCATAACCAATTTTTTAATTGATTAGGAGAGATCGATAAAATGAAATGGTATTAAAATATTGTTTCAAAGAAAAATAAATTTGGCTTACGCTAAATTAAGTTGTATAATTTATATTCTAATTTTAAAGAAGGACTATCAGTACAAGAAGAAAAACCCCTAATAAGTTTCCATGACGTAAATAGCACGTAAAATAGCTGACAATTGATGAAACTTACTGTACATATTATTAACATTGAATGTCTCCTTTAAAGTGTCCGAATGACCGGTCTAATTACATGAGTAAATTAATGATTTTTATACTTTTTATAGCAAGCAGAGCCAGAAATTTATTCCATTGTAATTAATAGTCGGTATCGCCAAAATATTAAATGATGACTTGTGTAAGCTAAATCCTAATTTCAAAGACTATTAGTGAAGGGAAAAATACCCTAAACATTTTCTCGTAATTTATTTAGTCCGAAATTAGATAACAGTTAAAACTAACTGTATATATAACTAATAAAAATAAAAACAATATTCAAAATTTGTACAAAGTATTATTATGTTATTATTATGTATGTATGTTTATTTTATTTAAAAGCACATAACTTAAGGTTAACGTTACCAATTCGTATAAATGTAAACTAAAAATAAAAATCGAAACTATACAATTGTCATATATTGTTGTTTTCTCGCGAAACAATAAAATATTTTTATTGTTGTGTTATGAGAAATTCGGTGTTCCCCCAATAAATAACTCTTACTTTAAAAATAACTATAACAAATAAAAGTTATAAATCCGGACATCAAAACAAATGAATCTTCCATTCTGCTATTTTTGTGTGAATGAATTTGTATTCATGTATAATCGTTTTACGTTCTTTATATTAAAACGAAAACAACCCATTTACAATTTGGAAATAACTTTGAATTGAACGTAAAAATATTATTTAAAATAATAATCTTCAAGTTAATATAAATTTCTCCCAATTCTGACAACAGAAATTGTGATTTTCCATTACGAGAAAAGGTTACTATAAGCATGAAAAGACTATACTCCGTACACATTCTTCTTCAAAAGACTATTTTCGTTAATGTTCAGTCTTTTTCTTAAAAAATTATATTATATTATAGCTATTTCATAAATTAGTAGTTAAAGTTTATATAAACTTTGGAATTTCAATTCAAATTACAATCATCCGATATTGGAAGCCCTGAACTAAGCGAAGTGAAACCTGGAGCTGGTGGAGAAGACTTGGAAAGTGTGACAACAGAAAATACACAACACGAACGAATGCCATCCATAAAAATACAGGCAATTAAAACAATTCAATTACAGTGTGACTTTGGCTTCAGCGTGGTGGGTTAAAATTTGCATATTCTGAGCATTTGCCGCGTTGTTGAATGCAGAATAACCGACGACTGTGTGACATCATTCCGCGCCATTGTTGGCATCTGAAATTGTTTGACTCTCTCCCTTGATCCCACCACAGCCAGACGCCCGGCCACACATTCCATCAACATTTCGGAAACACATGCTGGAATCTCGTTTTTGTACCAATTTTCACTTGTTCATATTTGTATACTTTTTCAAATTGGCTTTAACGAAATACAGAAAAGAAAAAAATGAAGGACAAAATCTGTTTATTTACGCGAAAATTATTACAATTCGCCACTCTTCACCTCCATTCATTAATGTGTGGTGCCAGAAGAAGAGGTCTATTCTCGCACCATATGATTCAACTGTTTACAATCTTTTATTGAAAGATAAACTCCAAACCCAAATTTCAGTTATTAATAAATTTACTTTGTGGAAAAATTGACCTACATTATCTTTTAAGTAGATCTTAAATTGAAACCTTAGGCTTCGTATTTTTTAATCGACTTTCCATCAATTTATTTAATCCTATTTGAATTGAAACATATTTGTTTGGATTATACTTTAATCACTCGCTTTCAAATTCTGATCATAACACATAAGCTTAAGTGAATCATCTTGTTAGGTACACCCTTGAGATTAGTCATATTTTGAATGAAAAAACACCATTGAATAAATATTTGTATAAGTGGACAATCCTACTTGAAGTTTTATCACAAGTATTTAAAATTTTATTATCGTTAAATTTGAAACATATTAAATTTTACCCAAAATAGACATTGCGACAAATAAATTTATATAGTTATATATCCTATATATAATAGTTGTTTCAACACGAGAAAGTATTAATAAATTATATCAACTTTATTTTTGGATTTGAATTGTGTTGAATATTCGTTTAAATGAATGATTTAAAAAGTATTTCTGATAATTAAGTTTCATGTTAATAGTAGAATTTTGATTATAATATTATTATTCATCCAACTAGGCCTTATTAAACACCAGGATGATTTAAAGTCGCGAGCGTAGCGAATGGTTTAAAGAAGGTTCGTGTGTTTGTTCTAGATTATCGATTCTGTTTTATATAACATTTTGTGTTGTATTAATAGGTAAAACATTTTATGCATTTTTTAATAAAAAATCATCTGTTCATTAAATTCAAATTTAAAATTCTATCTCACATTGTTTTATGTTTCAGTCCCTCATTACGGTGTTTCATGTAAAACTATATCTTAACATCTCTTACTTGCGCTATAAAAACGTCATGGACAGAACAAATATCATAATATGAATTTTATGTAACTAAAATAAATAAAATTAATTTCTATTTCAAATCATTGACTGAGTTTCTATAAATTCGCTTGGAGAAGTTCTCCTACTTTGCAACAACAATATCATTGTAAAAAAGTTCTCTTATTTCGAGGTGAGAAATTTTTCAACCAACGGGTTTTCGACATTTCGGTGACTTTGTTTTCAGCGTATTATTAGTCAATTAATAGCACCTAGACCAGTTGAAAAAGGCCCCAGTCAATCCTACCCACCCAGGGATCAAACCCTTGAATCCGAAGAGGTAGCCGGATGCGTTACCACATCGGTTTCGAGATGAGAACTCCTTCCTATTTCAGGTTATTTCAAAGATATACATATTAGGTTTTGGTAATATTATTTTATTTTTGGTAATACAAGCGAAGACAGGATATAGTTAAAACACATTCTTGTCACTTGGAACAACTAAATAATTAATACATAATATAGTGGAATGTTATTGGCGCCGGCAAACAAAACTTTCAAACACTTTTTTACCGGAAATTTAAGTTTTACGCCCAAATAATACATCAACATGATCATAACACTCAAATCTTTAATTAATATTTCAGAAATATAAACATTTTTTTTAAAAAATTGAGATTTTAGACCCACCATTCAGCATTGTGCGATAGGGCAGTATGAGTGAGGACGCATCGTAAAAAGGTTATAAATTCTGAAAGACCATTGGAGCTTAGGCAAACAACTTAAAGATCACATGAAATAAAATTGTTAGATTTAAATTAAATATTTAATACAGATTTTTTTACATCATAAAAGTGACAAATTGAAAAATAATTAAATTTTATAAAAATCATCATTAGCCTAGAAAACTTATTACCGTCTTTATTTTAACAAATATTTATTAATAATTATTCAATCAAAAAACAATTTTATTAAAAAAAATCTTATTTTTTGTTTGAAGACAAAACCATACCATAAAATATCAAGATCATTGATATCATATATGATCATTGACTTTAAACATTAAGACTGTTCAATGTTTGCGATCTTCAACTGAAAAGCAAAGATCACATGGTCAACAACTCAACACTTTTTTATAATTACTGAAACAGAGGCATAGTTGAGTAACAAACAACCATTTTTGGTTTACAAAGAAATAAAACAAAAATTTAAAATTCATTTAGAATTTTTTCCCTTAAAGACCCAATTCCTTAGTGCCAAATCGCAGCAAATTCCTAAATAACTAGCATTCCCATCTTAAACAATTGAGTTCGAGAAACATAAACATTCCCACCTCAGTGCCTTCATAAAAACACTGTAACATTGTTAACTAATAGCAAGCACCTAGGAAGCATTTAAATTTAATGTACGATAAAGAAAATTACAAGAATTACAACGATAATTGTGTAAGGGAACTATAACGCAGAAACGCAACGTCATAGGCAGCATAAATGCGTGCGCAACAAGTTGATGATCTACAATTGAAAGGCTTTAATCGAGCCGTGGCTTTGTGACGGTCTAACCAACCATATGGGGGGTCGCTGGAGCGTCGCTAATTCGATGAAAAATCCACATAAACCAAAAGTATAGCTAGTAGGTTCCAGTCTTTGCGTCTTCGAGTCTAGGAGTAACTGTTAGAGCGCGCGCACAATGAGGTGAGCGTACGTGAACTGTAAAACGGCGCTCGATTCAGGTGAGTAACTTGTCAAAATTGGCAATGAAGACGAACAGTAATCAATCAAATACCTAAAAACTTGCACAAATCAATATCACGTTGCTAATTATATCTTCAGTGAAAAACAACATATTTGTAAGAAAAAGACATATTTTTTTGGATCTATGTTACATTTCCATAAAATTAAAACATCAAGAGATTAAACATGGACGACATTTAACATGATTGAAATAGTTTAGAAGTATCAAGATACATATTCTATAATCTTCTCATGTCTGGCATGCTCCGATTAAAAAATATATGATTGTCTAAAAATAGTACCACAATTCTATCTATCAAGGTACTTATGGATAACTTATTGTCTATTATCTACTTCACGTTGGGAACAATCTTAGCTTATTTTATTGAAAATGTTTGGAATGAAATCGCCCCAAATGCTTTTCCTACAATATTTTCCGTATATTTTATTTATTTTTTATTTTTCTTTGAACTTATATGTAATTTATAAAATTGATATACCTGTAATAATATTAGTTCTGTCAAAGGCGATTACCAAAATTAATTTGTTGCAATTTGAAGAAAAAAAAATCTGATTCCTCTTTAGTGATAATACAATTTGTTCGACTCCAGACGGGTTTTCAAAGCTTGGATGTAGTGCATAGAATCGAAGAGATAAACTAAATCTTTCTATAATACTACTAATTTGCTGCAATTCAATGAATGGAGACAAATGAAAGTTTTGAGAAGAAGGTCTTTTTCGCCGTATATGTATTCTGTATCGGTGATCAGCGAGAAAATTAATAGTCCACCTAGCATGGTCTAAAATAGGTACTCTTCTTGAACTAACAGTGTTGAGTTATATTCCTAGTGATTATTTCGGATCATATAAGCATCTATTCATATCAATTTTTAAAATATAATTTATAATTAAGGTTAAACTAAAATTGTGCTAGGTGGGTTATTAATTTTCACGTAGTGGTAAATAAATTTTCGTTGAAAATTTGAACAATACTATTCTGTTTAAAAAGATCCGAGAGGTGCCCTTAATCATAAAGTCCTTATCAATTCAGGACTAATAAAATATATTAAAATTTATCTATGTTCTTTTCATCTCTATTTTAGTTTTATTATACAAATGAAGTGTTTTTTAATTTACAATTTATAAATACATATAAACAATGTGTAAAGTAAAAAGGTACTCAAACGAAACTTTACCGTTTCAGGTAAGTAACTTGTCAAAAATGGCAATGAAATTCGCTCGAAAGTGAAACGGATTTTCTTTGAATAAAAAAACTCCAACAATTATTGGAATTTTGCCAATGTGTAATTGTTGAATTGCATGCCAAAGTTGCGCTTCAATTCGCATAAATAGAAGGTGGAAGTGACGGCGTTATCTAACTTTTTACAAACGAACGCGCACCTCACACTTTCAATTCTTATCATCATTTCGGTATGTTTCATTTTATTATTTTATTGCTTTTATTTATTCCAACAAAACCAACAACAACCCCAGCAAATAATGTAACTCATTGAAAAGTCTTATCAAATGTTTCAACAATGATTGTCGCCTGTTTCCAATTACCTAATGGCTGAGTGTGGTATTGACACACAATTATAGGCGGCGGTGCAATTGCCACAAAAAAAACACAACAAATCTCGATGCCTGCTTTGTGAGAATCCGCAGCACCGCACCGGTATGGTGCTAATTTGGCTAAAAAAGCCATGATGCAGCGATTATTGTTAAGCACTTGAACAGGTTTCCACAATTCAACGCTATATATAGCGCAATTATTAGCTTAGATTCAATAACAAAAATTATTATAGATATTTTTTTCTGCAAGGCGATCATTTCTATTTTTCATTGTCCCACATATTTTCTCTTCATTCGAATTTAATCTGACAATGAAAATCTTATTTTTATTCATTTTTAGAGCCCATAAACAACTCAAGTTTTATCGGTGATGTGATAAATTTCGAATAAATACCGATGACATAAGTATCGAGGAAAAAATACCGAAAAATTACTTTTCTGAAAAATTGTCACGAAGTAAGTACGTGTTGCAAAAGGAATTGTTGTGTTTAAACAATTACCTAATTGCAGACAATCATCATTCCCAATTAAAATTGCAATTTAACACTTGATACTGAGAAAATAATCTATAATAATTTACTGGATGATGACCTGATAGTTATGAAAATACATAAAAATTATTTATATTATTAAAAAGTTGTTATCACTATTAACGCATCGCCATGAAAAAGAAACAAGGCCAAATGTGATACAAATCAGTCAAAACCCCATTTCATATTTTCTATGTCCATTGTTTTTAAATGTGTATGTGACTGGAAATTCTATTCAAATTTCATGGTTCAATTCAAAATCAATCTTAGTCACCAGCTTGCTTCATTCACAGAATTAAAAATATATACATTTGTTTACAATTAAAAGGTCATTTGATTTTAAAATTTAAATAGTCCTTAGAATACGATTGAAACAGGATATTGAAGATGTGTTTTTAATAAATTATTGACAAATATAAGATTTTCTAGTGAACTTTCTTAAAGTTTGAGTTTTAACAAAATTTTAAAAACTCTTGATTTATGTAATAGTATAATAATAAACTGATCCTTTACCTTACTAACTGTCTATCCCAAACCAACCCTTCCCTGATACTGTGTTTGACCTATACTGCCCTCGTGAGCGGTGCCGAATGGCGGGTTGTTGGCACATATATCTTATCCACCTCCCTTAACACAAAAGTTAACACTCCAAGGAATCACGATGGTGCGACGGTCCGGTGATCATTCATATGTATTTATATATATGAGTGAGGGCTATAACTCCGTCATGGGTTGTGTGGTCCAATTTTACATTACATTACATACATAATAATAATAATAATAACAAAAAATTTGCCGTTTCTTCTTCATGGCGATGCTTTTTTATTATTATTACGATTTTTTAAATAATATCTTATGCTTTTTTTACAATTGATTTTATCAATCTTAATAGCATTCAAGAACTAGGCCTAAATACCCATTAAAACAATACTGAGTATTGCGTACTGGTTTTATTTGTATTAATAAACCTCCCTAGAAAGTGCTGACCTATACTGCCCTACTGCGAAGTGCTGATGGGATGAATTCATTCATATATCTAAGGAAAAAAACAAACTCTCAACAATGTCGGTAGGAACTATAGCCTAAACATCTTTAGTCATCTATTATAGTTTGTTGTTATAAAATAAAAGAACAATTTCTGAATAATTTTAAAGCTTTGGAAAACAACAATCAAATGCGAATAATTGGACTTTTTCCAGGAATCAATTAACAATGCTTATTTTAGAAAACTGACTTCATTTGAAGAAATCATTGAAGAAAAATAACTGCTGTTACAATTTCTTTATTTTGTGTTTGCAAAAAACGCTAATGACTATTATGTCTACCATAATTCGATTTGTTATCCATGTTGTTGTTTATGATCTATCATTACAGTGTAAGTTTGATTCAATAATTACCGACACACCTTTTATTACGATTACTCTTTCCATCATTACACCAAATTACACAAAATTATATTTGAATGTGATGTAAGTGAGAGAAATAGTTTGATTTAATTTGTTACTTTAAAATCTTTCTTCGTGACTATTTTTGGAAAAATCCAATTGAAAATGTAAATTTTAAAAGACATGGATAGTTAAATAAGAAGCAAAATAACTATTTAATATATTTTTCCTTTTAATTCCAAATAATTAAATAAATAAATAGAATTAACAAGAAATAGACAGACTTTCACAGTTCCTAAAGCCAAAATTAATTGATAAATGATGCAATTGATCATAAAACAAACACAAAGTCTATCTAAAATGAGTAAAAAACAAATTACAACACATTCCATTGCGTTTCTTTCGACGAAAGAGTCTATTAATTAAGACGTCACTCCTCGGCAAAAACCGAAATGGTGGTGGTTCATCGATTCGAAAAGAAACACTTTAATTCCAAGCGTCATGCTTTAATTCAGTATTGTCTTAAAATTCAATTCAGTTAATTTTCGACAAACGGCAATTAATTCAAAACTATTCAGCCAACTTTTCAAATCTAATTAGTCTTGTCAGTTCTGTATTTAAATAGGAAGAGAAGACCTACTTCGAATTAAGAGCCTCCTCCTCTAATGAAGAAGGTGGCACTTTGAGAATATTAATGTAGAATGCTCAAGACTAATTATGCAAAACTCTCCATTACTCCAAAATAATAATGGTGGTGGAAAGCACGTCAAGTAACAGACCTCTAATCACTCAGTGTAAACACATTATGTACTGCCGAAAAATAATGGTTGCCGGAAAATTTTAAAGCACTATCAAAGTTTATTTCAAATAGAGCTCAACTCTCAATTTTTATGAATGTAATTGAAATAATAAACGAGCATTTTGTGGAGTACAATAAGGATTTCATGTTTGAAGTGGACTATTTTATAAAATTGGTTTAAACTGGTTTATTGAAAGATTTAAAATATTTATACAACAAGGTTAATAAGATAAGACATTATTAAACATTAAGATCTTTTAAAGCCACGAGCGTCGAGAGTGTTTTAAAGAAGGCTCTTGTATTTAATAATGCTTATTGATTTTTTGGCATTTTTAATAGTTATTTATACGGTCGATAAAATAGGACATTATTAAACACAGTTGGTCGGTTTAAGCCACGAGCATAGCGAGTGCCTTAAAGAAAGCCCGAGTGTTTAACAATGCTTATCGACCGTGTTTTATACAAAATTTTATGCATTTATAAATAAATTAACACAAAAATAATAAAAAAAAAATAGTTTGTCTCGCTCACATTGTTTTCATTTCCTTTTCTTATTCTAAGAGAAAATGTAGAAAGCAATATTTGCTTCTCTTCTTTCACATAGTAAAATTTATCCGTTAATGGATTGTTTTAAATTTAAAAGGACCGTAAACAGTTGATTTATTACTAATTTAAATTTAAACCATCCGGTAAAACAGTCAAAAACACACACATACATACACAAATACAGTTAAACCCTACATAGCAAAACTGACGTACATATAAATTTGATTGATTTCTTTCACGGGGGTAACACATTAATAATAAAGAAAAAGCACACGTGCTTTAAAGAATTCTTTAAAGCACTTTTGCTATACAACTTTGGGAGACGAAATTTGAGTGCTATAATATCAAAAATGCATAAAAAATGTTACATCAGGCAGTTGGGCAGTTGTGGTTTATCATATCACTAATAAATTAGAAAATGAATGGCAATCACTTCGTACAAACTTGTAAAAGTTTTCATGTAAAAATGTACCATAAAATAATTGCATTATAGAAATTTTCTTCGTATTTCAATGGTTATTGTAATAATCAATTCTTTAAATATTATAAACCTACCAAACATATTTTGTACAGACTAAAGATATTAAAAAAAATCGTGTTAATTAATTCACAATGCGTAAAGTCTTGTTCAAAACTCGGTCGCTAAGTATAATAGGATACATGATCATTCTTTAATACACTCGCTACGCCTATGATAAATATTACCACTTTTATCAATCTTATTGATAAATAACCGCTCTTCAAATTGAAAAGAAAAGTCTTGTTTGGTCAACTGATTATCATATCACTAACCAATAAAGGTATGATGGAATTTGTTTGTTTATTCTTTTATCTCATTCAGAAAAAGACACTCCCTATTCTCTGTTATTAAAAGATGCATTTTAGAAACAGTTATTTTTCGAGGTTAAAATGAGTTAAAATTCTTAACAAATCGATAAGACATGCCCTTCTAGAAACCTATTGAATCAATGTTTGTTTTTAAATATATATTTGTAAATTATAGCCTTTTCATAATAAATGTTAAAGGTCGACGCGATAAAGATTTTATTATTTTTTTCATTCCCAATTTTCTGTGAAAATTATAAAATATTTGTTATACAAATGAACTCATATTTTAAAATAAGTATTTGTTAATGTGTTTTATTTTATTGACATTACTTGATAACCAAAGTTAACCCTGAGAAAATACATTTACTTGGTTTTGAGAGCGATAAATAAGGATTACTTTGTGTGAAAAAGATAGAATTAAAAAAAAAATTGTTGAAAAATGACTAATATTTTGTTTATGTCATGGTCGAAAATAATTATTTTGCATGCATACTCTTTTTCCAGAATTGGGCACTAGTATGTTTTATTTTATTTTTTTATATATATTCTATAAGAGTAATAATAGAAATGAAATACTAAATTTTATCACTTAGCTGAACTCATTTGCACCCACTTTGCAAAAATGACATAATACAAATTCTGGCAAATGATCGTCAAACAAAAGTACAAATGATGGTTGACTAATTTAAGTCGTCGTCGAACGTAATAAAAATATAAGTGTGCTTAAATGGGACTTTTATCTTTATACATTACAACTTTCCGGAATTTGTTGGGAGCCTTTTAGATTAACCTACATAAACATAAGCTGATAAACGTCAGTATTTTCAAAGAAGAGACAGACATTCTCATTAAATGGACTCATTAGAGATTACTGTTTTATAGTTTTGTTATCATTTTCCTTTCCAATTCCAGTAATTGGGAACAAATTGAAGAAATTCTCTACGTACAAAAAATTCCGATCGCAGTAGGTAACAATGAAAAAAACAATTCTATACTTTGTTTTGTATGTAAATTTCATGAAATCAGATGGTTTTATCAACAAAAAGTGAGTCATTTTTCACTGGAGAGCGCGCAACAGGTGTTGCCAACTATGTAAAAGTTAGATTACGTGGTGATAAAGCGGTACACTTTAATAATCTCTTCTTTTATGAATGGGAATATAAATCCAAAAAAATAAAACTCCACACACTACACACGCCTGCTTTGATGATGATGAATGAAGATCTATTTTAAGAAGTGTTCTATTTTCTTTTACCTTATTTTCAGGTTTTCCATAAACTTTTCGCTGGTGACTTCGTCCAGCAGAACAAAGTCTTGCACACCCACTTTATCCATTCCGGCCATTGCTGCCTGCTTAACTTTATTCTTAACACTTTGTATTATTTTTATTTAATTCCACTCTTTGGCCCTCTTCTTCTTTTTCACCAAATAAAAGAACTCGCACACACTGACCCGAAAGCCGGGCTACTTAGATTTCAATTATTTCAGACGTGTAAATTCCATCGAACGATTCTCACACCACTTTTAACTCATGCAAACATTCCGATTCCAATCACCTCGCGGTTCATGCACTTTTGATAACGATTAACGATTTTTCGAAAAATTCGCGAGCGAGAATAACACAAACTTACTTCTAAGAAAGTTAAAAAATGAATAACAAATAACTGTCGATTTGTACAATAACGGTGGACCGCGTTTGACAGTTGGAATTTTAGCAAAAAAACCACAAAAGTATTTGAAATTGTGGATTTGACAAACTAGGTGTTTCGAATAAAATTTATGACGCATAATTTTATTTTTGAAATTTTATGTTTCATTTAAATTCGTTTTGCTGTTTATTATTAAAATATTAAAAGTACATTTAGCAAATCGAGGCATATTTACTTAATAAAATATTTTAATGTAAGGTTTTACGATTTTTTTTATATTAAAATAATATTCTCCTCGAATATGCAAATAGTTGAAATTTGCGCCACTTTTAGTAGGGTCGGTATGTTGAAATTACAATTGCGAGTGCGAAAAACGGAGGAAGTGAGAGATCCGAAAAATAATACGAACTGTCAAAATAATTGTTTTCACTTTTCCCAAATTTGTTTTTTATGTTTAATTCGTGAACAAGAGCATTTAAGCTGCTAAAATGACTTCAGCGTTATACCTAGAGAACTACCTAGACGGTCTAGAGCATCTGCCCAACGAACTGCAGCGGAATTTCAATTTAATGAGAGAATTGGACAGTCGGGCTCAGGTAAAATTAATTGTGCAATTATTTGAATCGTTTTTAATGGTATTTTCCTACAGTCCCTGATGAAGAACATTGACAACGAGTCGGATGAATTGATGAGGAACATGGTAGGGGAGAAGGATGGAGTCAGTGAGGACACAAGACGGGATAAATTGAAACAAATCCAGGAGTGGTTTAACAAGGCCAAGCAACTGGGTGATGACAAGGTGCAGCTCGCAATTCAGACCTATGAACTAGTGGACAAACACATTAGACGATTAGATGCAGACCTGGCCAGGTTTGAGGGTGAAATTCAGGACAAAAATCCAGTTTCTAGGAATGCGCAACCAGAAGAAATTGCTAGTAAAAGTGAGGATTTTAAGATGATTAATTAGTTTTTTATTGGTAATAATTCGGTTTATTTGATTACAGAGGGACGAAAGAAAGGCAAAGGAGATGCTAAGCAGACAGGAAAGAAGAAACGAACTCAGAATAGTGGTGAGTTTGTTGAATTTTAAATGCTTTTCAGTGTTAATTTTAATTTGGAGAAAGTAATTCTAATTAATTTCTTTCAAACTCATCCTAAAATCATTTCAATTGAAATTTTATTAAATGATGAATGACGGATACATTTTCATTGTAATATACAATTCAGTTAGATAAAACTCTCAATTCACAGGAAGTGTACAAAACGTAGTACGCAAACTTGTAGATAATAATCCTTCAACGGTCTGTTTTTAATATTACATTCGTTCAACTCGACTGGCAAAGCACTTATTTAAAAAAAATTCTATTTTAAAAGTTAAATAATTACAAATATCGCAAATTTAACTAATAATGTATGATTTTATACTAAAACAATGGTATTTTAATGTTTTTTTTTAAAATATTAGATTGTCCCACATGAAGTTTTACACACTGAGCCTAAATTTTCAAACACTAACTTTTTTGTTTTTCAATATTTTTATTTGAACAAACGACATTTTGAACTATTATTTCTGTTAATTGACAGTAAGATGTATGATAGTTGTCTATATCATTCTGTCCTCTAGAAGCCTAAGAACTCTCTAATAGATAAGATCACACCCTTCCGACAAACAGAAACTGGGACCTTCAAATAAGTTTTATAAATACGAAACGTACTGTAACATCTAGGACCTAGGTGTTCAATTAGTCCATTTTTAGGAATATTTTATTGATTAGTTTTTACGTTGATTTGATGTTGATTTTCTAATTAGTTGTCAGTAGAGACAGTTACTGGAGCCTCGTGTGTTTACCCTAAAGTAAAAAGAGTCTTATTTGAGAGTGATTCTGGGTTTAAAACTTGCCTTAAAAATAACATAATGGCTAACCACTTTGATATATAATAAAAATCATCACAAAAGACCCTTCTAATGATAAAAATAAAATAATGTCGTATAAAATTACTTATTTTATATAAAAAATTACTTATTTTATAAAAAAATGTTTTGAATATTTTTTTTTAACTTGTATCTTATTTGAATCGGTTAATTTGCGACTAAGAACGTTTTCATTGTTTTCCTACAAGCAATAAGGTTAAAGTAAAATTTGTTGACTATTGTATTTATTATCTTTGTAAGTTAATAATATCTAAATGAATATTTCAAACAGTTTTTCATAAATCGTCATGGAAAGTAGAGGAAGTGATTTTTCTCATGGTCAAGTTTTGAATTAATTAAAAATTTATCACTGTTTTTGACACATTTTTCGCTTAATTTACTCTTCCTCTATAAATCCACAATTTCTCATTATCCTGACTGCATCTAATCCGGATTTATCGATAAAAAACTGTAAACCTCAAAATTCTTGGTTTGACATTTACTAATTCATTATCGTATAAAAGCTTATAACTTAACTTATTTTAATAGCCAACATATCTAACTATTGAAATAATAAGTGAGAATTACATAGCAATGAAAGTTATTGCTGTGGTGAACGATCGAAATTGATCCTTTGCCTCTCACAGTGTAAAGTTTCTTAAAAATACTTTTTTTTAATTTTACGTAATTTAAATTTGAAACAAAGATATTTTGTTATATTAAATTAAATATAAAATTTTTAGGCCTAACTATTATCACTATTATCAATTTTTTTAACATTTCAATCAATTTAAAAATAATTTGTATATTATATTAATTCAAGATAATTAGTTTAAATTTATAGTAAAATTCTAATATTCAGGAATTTAGTTAATTTGCAATATAATAATTAATATTTTAAATATTTTTTAGTTCAAAACTCATCCGAAGACGAATCTCGACCCAGTGCAGGACCTGCCAGTTCTGGGGCAGGTGGAACGACACCCGGCGCATCAACAAGCAAAAATAAAAAGCAGAAGGTAATTCAAGAGAAAGAAAGTCGCAAAAAGGTAAATTTCACTAATCCACTAAAGTTTTGTCTTTTCAATATTCATTTTCTTGTTTTAACCACTTTATTATTTGATTTCAGTTTAATTTTCTTTGTTTTATTTGCTTTTTTAAGAGATTTTTTAAGAAAAGGTTCAATTTTTTAATAATAAACTGATATTTTTAGAAAAATCAAGATGCGGAAGACGCTGCAGAAATTGGCTCTGGTCATGGAACTCCTCATCCTAGTGACGTATTGGACATGCCTGTGGATCCCAATGAACCAACTTATTGTCTGTGTCATCAAGTTTCCTATGGAGAGATGATTGGATGCGATAATCCTGATGTAATTTCCTTTGAATTTAATTATTTTTGGAGCAATTTTAATATTTTTTTTATTTCAGTGTCCAATTGAATGGTTCCACTTTGCTTGTGTCGGTCTGACGACGAAACCGAAAGGCAAATGGTTTTGTCCCAAGTGCTCTCTGGACAGGAAGAAGAATAAATAAGGCTCCAGATTTTGTTAGTTTAGTTCACATTGTCGTTAAGATTTATTTCACATCTAAACAGTATTTATTTTTTAATCATTATTTTAATTACTTGTACTTTCCAATAAATACACAGAGATTAATAATTTCAAAAGGTGTTTTCTTCATTTTACAGTCTGACATGTAAGTTCAGATACATAACGAAACCTACCAAAGTAAATAGGTTAGTTCAAAGCCTCCTCCCTGTTTTGTTCAGGCTTTGGCGTAGATATTTTATTAAATATTACTCCTTTAATCCATTAATTTAGCAAATATATTTTTGCGAATTTGTAATTTTTCTTTCGAAAAATAATTTATTTTACATGAATATATTTTGTTACACCGGTAAATGAATATCTCTGATAATATTTGGATTTTAATAATTTTTTCTGGTTTAAGTTAATAGTTTAACAATTTTAAATTATATATGTCAAAGGATTTCCTGAAAATGATGGATTAGTTTTAATAGTTTTTTAAACTGCTTTTAAATAATTTATTTAACGTTCAGAGTTGTTAGTTTAAAAGATTTATCTTTGTATATATAGAAATTATAATACTTAAGGAAAAAGGGATATCTGAGTAAAATGTGTCATTTTTTGGTTTAATACATACCGCTTCTAAAATATATAAAACGAATTTTTTTTATCCCATATTTTATGGTAAACATAATTATATTGAATTGAATAAAAATATTGGGCACTAAATTGATTCTTCTTATAAATATCGACAATTTCAATTTCAAAAAATTTAAATAAGAGAAGAAAAGCTTTATTATTCTTCCCAATACTTAATTTTTATTTCAAAATTTTCAAACATGTTTTGTATTGATTCATTTAAAAATTTATAAAGGACCTAATATCTTTATTACAAACAATCTAAGTTTTAATATCGAAAACAGACCTTATTTTTGGTCTCACATATACCCATTATTTATTATATGTATTTTGTGTATAATTAGTATATTTCACTAGTCTAATGTATACTTATTACATATTGTTAAAATTTTAATTTAATATACCTCAAGTGTTAAGTGTATTGAGTTCTGATATTTAAATAGTTGAGATTTTTTCTGAAGTAGGAAATATAATTTTCAACTTAATCATATTCGTAAATACTAGTAGTAAACTAAATTAGTGTGATTGAAAAAATATAAAATAACAAGAAAACGCTTTGAAAATGGGTTAAATGGAAAAATAATCAATTTTTCTTAGCTGACTGCCGAGCGCTGAAATTTTCATTATTTTTGGCCGCAATGTTTAATGTATTTTTTTTATTGTTGTCCATGCATCCTGATTAAAAAATGTGATATTTATCCTTCAAAATGGCGCCCAAATTTGACATTGAGACAAATTTGCTCCTAGATTATGGTATTCTTTTTTCACTTTTGAATATAGTAGTACTCGATGTCGAACAGGTTAACTTTTGATTTCGAAATGCAAAAAAAAAATCAAATTTACGATGCTGTCCTAAAAGGATGAAATGGAAAGTGAATATCCTTCAAAATAATTAAGGAGAAATGAAACAATAAGAAATAAATAGCAATTAGTTTTATTACATAATAATATATAATATTAAACTGAATCGGGGAATGGATTTAATACAGAAGGCTATATACAAATGCAGTACTCTTTCTTGGAACTAAAACTGAACCTTTTTAGCATAAAAAAATCCAATCATCTCAATTCGTTGAAATTAAAGATTATCAGGCACATAAATTAACAACTAGAAAACAATAATTTCTCTCCATTTTAATTTAAATACTATAAATGAGCGAGAATGTCGATCATGTCTGACTTTGGATTGGATTCAGATGGATTTTCCGGAGAGGAGGCGGCGTCCTCGTTGCCAGAAATCGTAACTATTGTGACCAGATCCTGCTGAACGTCCTTCTCTTCGCTGTTGTTCGTGTTTTGGAAACTTTTCACGCAAATCTTTTTCCTGCCTTTCCTCAGACTGTTCAAGAGGGATTTGTTGTCCTCACTCATCGCTCCCTCGTTCCCTATCAACTGCTGATCTGTGTAACTGTCCAGGGAGTTGTTTTCTTCCGCAGCTTTGCGCTCGATTGTCGTGCGACGAGCCGATGACGGAGCCGGATTGATTGTCGCCACAACCGTCGTAACCCTTTCCGATGGATCAGCCTGATTGGAGCTGCTCGTCGTCGAATGCGGCCTCGCCAAAGGGCTGACACAACGCTGACTGCTGCTGATGGTGCCGTTCTGGTGCCGCTGTAAAATGCCCAGGGGGATTCTGTGCCAAAAGAGAGAGGGAATTAAACTGGCTGCAATTAGTCTTAATATTGAAAATTGGAATATTTCTGCTGGTCTGTGGCCATTTATCATAATTTCGAATTTCACCCTTTTATTCAATGGGGACGTTGTGTATGCTCTGTCCCAGGGAAATTACCACGAATTCTCATTTAGAACAATGTTACACTTGAGTACTTTTCTTAGGTTTACTATTAAAAAATAAAAACTTGAATTTTTCAAAAACTGATATTTGTTAAAACAACGCTATTTTCCAAAAAAAATTTGATAAAAAATATTACGTTTTTTTAAGTTTCTGAATCAAAGGTTTTTAGAAAGATAAAATGAAATTCACACATCGAAAAGTGGTCTTTTTATTGATTTGAATTTCATAATGTGCAACTTTCTTCACTAATGCGCAAAAATAATTAATATTGGGTGATGTTGCACCGCAACCATAGGTCTATTGGACCCCCTGATGATTTACTTTTTATATGTTGAATGCTCTATAAAAATTGAACAATAAGTTTTCCAAATAAATTAGAATTCGTTTCCAAAGGAAGGTGAAAATCACGTCATACAAAGAATAGTATTTTTTGGTAGTTTGTGATAACAATTAGAAGGATTTAATAGCTATTATACGGTAGGAAATGGTTCTTTCTCGATTTCCCTTTGTCCATCACTTTCGCAATTTTTGTTAACTTTGAAATTTACGAAATTTTACTATATCCGGACACAATTTCTTAAAAATTGGTAATCGGTTGGATACTATAAGCCGATTCTACAGTAATTTAGTACAAGTCTTAAAGTAAACACTAGAAGGACCAGTTGTACTATAAAAACTACGATCATCGAATTAATTTATGTTGCGATATCAAGTGTTTAATTGTCAAAAGTCTCTTATCAACCTCAGTGATGTGAATTCCAAGCAATACTTGGAATTATCTTTACTACGGGACTACAAAGCTCCCTTATTTTATTGGATTTGATTCAACACACAGTTGGTGATCAAATTCGCAAGTGATTGGCATAATCGTTAGTTTCAAACAGTAAAATGACACCGTTGTTTCTCTCATAATCATTTTTTGTGAAGAAGTTGGGAAAACTTCTCTCCACCATTTGATTAGATATTATTAGAAAATATTATTTGGAGAAAATTGTAGAAATAAAGAGACTGATTACTTAATATAGTAGGTATATTGAACAAATGAGCATAACAAAGAACCATTTTTTAAAGTCTACAATTGAGTTCTGTCCCTCATTTTATTTTTTTAAAAGCCAAAAAACAGTCGCATTTGGAAGGGAGAATATTCCTAATTTATAGGAAAAAAGTCAAAATTACCTCAACAAACTGCTATTGTTGGAACGGTACGTGGGAGGAGGGGATGTGCCCCGCATGACCGCTTGTCGGTCGCGGTCCAGCAGCAGCAGCCTGCAACAAAAAGGAAATTAATTTTAAAATCATTACTAAAATACAAAGGGTGGAAACCAGGCGAAATGTGTTTATTACATTGTTACATAGAATTACATTTGTATAATTTAATCCCAGTATTAAAAGGTAATTTTTGATAATAGATTTTTAAATTGAATTTGATCCTAATTAAACTTCATTTTGAATTTATTTGTTATGATTAAATTTCTGAATTTACTTTTTCATAATTTAATTTGTTTATAATTTTCAAATAATTTATTTAAGATCAGTAAGATCAATAGTGATATATTTTTTTTAGAGAAATTCAACTGAATCGACGAAATTAATAATTACCTCAATCGATATTCCTGCATGCTGGCTTGATAGGAAGGAGGAGGAGGTCGGTGCTGAAATTCGGGATAGAGCAGACCATGAGAAGTGCCTCCTCGCCCCGCACAGGCTCTCCTTCCACCGCATCTGCCCATTAAATTATTCGATCCCAGGCACTGATGCGATCCAGTCGCCGTCATCCTCCAAGCCACTCCACTTATTGTGACCAAAATAATACCAATTCCTGGAAATAGATTTAATAATTAAAATTCATAAGAATCAAGTTTAAAATCTACTATATTTCGAGAAGAATCAATATTGAACTTTAATGATGATTCCCTCTCACTTCGCAAATAGTTATTTTCCGAACTAATGCACAAGTTTGAGGAGGATTATTATTTTAATGGAAAGTGAATTTGTGAAGGATCCCCTTTTAAGCTGGGCTGAGTTTAAACAGGGCTTAGACTAATTGGTCCTGCCAAATATTTGGCAGACACAGAGGATTATTAAACCCAGTATGTGTAGTATTTGCTCAACCAATATTTAAAGCGTTTAATGTTTCAAAGGCAAACGAAATCACAAAAAGGTCAATCTAAATTTGCTCTTTCTTTACTTTTAATTAGTTCTACACTTTAATTAAAAGACGGTATCTTTTCAGGTGGGTTAAATTAAACAATTTGTAACGACAGCACTTAATTCTTATTTTGATTTGATGCTCGCCTTGGCAGTGAATAAAGCTATTTATCATGCTAACATCAGGTTGGAACAGAACTTGTGGGGACAATCCAATGTTTGGAAGTTAGAGATATCTTAATAAATTGGTTTAAACAATTATTTTAACAGAATTTGTTTAAAATTTATTTAAAAAACTATTAATTAATTATTAATTTATGCCAAATAATTAAATAAAGTTGATACAACTTTATAAAACTATGGTATATAGTAACTATCCTCTTAATATGACGAATTTTAAAGAGAAGTTTGGTTTACAGGTAAAAGGTATTAAAAAAAACGGATATAAAGACCATCCGATTAGTACAACTTATTTTTAAAAAAAACTTTTCCCAATTTTTATGAAATTTGGTTTTGTTAGTGATTTGGGGAGAAAAAATAAAAAAAAATATATGGCGGAGGAAGGGCCAGCGCCTTGTTTTGTGTAAATTACATACAAATTAGTTGAGACTTATATAAAACAAACAATATTGCCAAAATTTAACAGGTATTTCATACATAGAGGTGGCTCAAAAGTTCTGGTAAGGATTGGTAAGGGGCAAGGGACGCAAAAACGAGTGAGTTACCGAACATTTTAATGTGTTATATGGGCCCTTCTGGGTTTCTGATTAGTCTGCTTAACGACGAAAATAACGGCAATTAGGGTCTACCTTTAAATTTCAAACAGTCATGGTAGTTTTAATACTTGTTCTATTGAAATTTTTTTAATTTCAATCTTTTGCAAATAAAATACAGATTCTACAG
Organism: Clogmia albipunctata; assembly: GCA_001014945.1. Taxonomy (NCBI): domain Eukaryota; kingdom Metazoa; phylum Arthropoda; class Insecta; order Diptera; family Psychodidae; genus Clogmia; species Clogmia albipunctata. The sequence goes on from JXOV01037798.1 coordinate 22,901, forward strand.
ATATGCGGGAATTTCAATTTTTAAATTTGAGCGTTTTGTTGCTTAACGTTATTAATTTCTTATTTATCAACAAATTTTTGTGTCACAAACGGGTAAGTAATTTGATATGGTTTTGAAACTTTTGACCCAACCAAATACATTGTGTCCAGGAGATTAATGTGTTTCTGTTACAGTAATTATGAATGTCTTTATTTGTCACCACGAATCTGCTGTCTGACCCAAAACGAGTTCTCTCCTCCATAAATGTAATGGTTCATTTTAAATCCTTTAGATGCAGCACTTCGATTTCGGATCGTGACCAGAATAAATTTGAACGATTTAACAGAGAGATAAAATTTAAATCTGATTTGTTTATTATTCGATTGAGGCAGGGGATCTCGGGGGCCTCGGCGAGAGAAGTTTGTGACAGTGTGTCTCCGCCCTGAATCTGTATAAATGGGAGATGCTGGTTTATGATAATGACAGTGAATGACTGATTATGTGAGAATTGATTCACATTCACCATAGCACCAAATGGTGCTGGCTGTGCTTAAACTTTGACAGAATGTTCCACAGAAAATACCTGATTATGAAAATTATTTCAATACGTGATATTTACATTCATTACGATTTCTAGCATTTTAAAATCTAATTTATTAAGCAGAACAATCGCGATGGAATGGTTTTATTATTTCAAAATGTAGATACTTAAAGTTGATAATCAAAATTAATAGTTATTATACAACAAGATCGATAAGCGAGGTCATTATTAAATATTCGGGTTCTTTAAAATCACAAGCGTAGAGAAAGTTTTAAAGAAAACACGTGTGTTTAATAATGCTTAACGATAGTGTTATATACAAGAATTTATATATTTTGAACAAATTACCAAAAAGTCCGAACATTCTGCTAAATTTTTGTACAATTTCCCTTTTTTTTATACATTTAAATATCAATAGCTATTTTATTAGTAAGTCTCCCAATGAGACCTATTAATTTGAACAGATCTGAGTTTTAAGTGTTTATAATAATAACAATGAAAAAGCACTACAGCTTTTTTACGTTGCAATCTGAAAATCGGCATTGAAATATGAGGGATGGTCCATGTATTTTAAATGGGAGAGTTTTCATTTTGCAATGTCGTTTTTTCAAATTGCAACGTAAAATGTGCAAAGTTCTAAAACGTCTGTCACACGACAAATATTAGTACTGTTATAATAATTTTGTGAAATTCCTTATCGAAAAGTAGCCACTTTTTAACGCAAATTGGTTCTGTAACGGTTTACTTTACAGCACGGAGTGCGGAAATATATAAAAAAATTTACGCAAATTAGTAACCAATTTAATGAAATTACATATTGTTGTCATAACCAAATCTCTACAAATTTATTATTTAAATATTTTAATTTGAAAAATTTCGTTGTCTGAGTATTTCCATCTCACTCTGATGAACTTTATCGACTGTAATTTTGAATTTCAATATTTTGTTAGAGAGTTTATGTCTCTCCAATCAATTCAGATTTTTTTGTGGTAGTACTCTCTTTTATTTGATTAGACTGTNTATTTAAATATTTTAATTTGAAAAATTTCGTTGTCTGAGTATTTCCATCTCACTCTGATGAACTTTATCGACTGTAATTTTGAATTTCAATATTTTGTTAGAGAGTTTATGTCTCTCCAATCAATTCAGATTTTTTTGTGGTAGTACTCTCTTTTATTTGATTAGACTGTGTCTTACTTCCGCAATTTGAAAAAAACGATTGCGAATGTTTTTATTTTTTTATTATTATATAATTATCTCGTAATTATCTACTAATTACTCGCTGCGCTCGCCAAAATACATGCCCTAGTGTGCAGTACTGAATGGTGAGTCTAATTAACACATTTATTCTATCCCATTCTAATCTTTCTCGGGGTTATTTAATGTAATAAGTATATTGAAATACTTTATCGAGAGCAACAATTTAGTTAGGGACAGAAATTGGATAGAAAGGGAGAGTCAGGGTGATATACGAGCAGGGGCGTGTGGCTGACAACCACACCTCTGTCAATACGTTATCGTGCATCGTTATAAAGATTTTATATGACTTAATAATATTTTAAATAAAATTTGTTATATTTTATTTATTTGAATAATGGAAATATCTCATCAGGAAAACTTTAATAATTCCACTACAAATTTAATAAATTGACAAGAAATACAGAGAATTAATTATTTAAAGAATCGCAATTACCTAAATACGTCTCAAATCGGCTTACCTAAGCGAAGTTGCAATAAAGATATGAATCACATGGGACAAGTTTATTCCACATTTAATTAATTGTCTTTTTGACGAATTTAGCACAAAACAAAAAGGCAGCCTCAATAATAATTGAGTTGGATTAAATGGTTTTTTGCCAGAAATACCGAGAACGGTAGAAAGTTGGATTAGTGAAATTTTCTAGGGATTACGATAAGGAAAAAGACTAATTTAAATTGTGCTAATGACTCTCTAATGGAATTAAACGTCTTTTTGTCGGTAAAAAGATGGAAAGAAATAAAATTACCAATCATAAGGAGAGAGGCTGTGAGATGATTTGAGGGTGATCCAGTGAGTCCGGTTGCACCCAGGGCAGCTCCACTGATTGCACAGGCCAGTCCTCCCAGTGCCACAACCGCAATCAGGATCCTTAACGGTGGTCCAGTCCATTGACCACAGCAACCCTTTCCTGATCTCTCTGAAGGTGATCTGTAAAACAAGTACAAAGAATAATTATAATTTGGTTTTGGTAAAATAATTTAAGATTTTATTAAATTAATAGTAGTTTACGCAACTGTAGGT